>SKCR01032276.1:0-85511 GCA_019454045.1 Zanthoxylum bungeanum
TTGTTTATTAGGCAAGATGCCTAAATCACATTTTAGCGGTAAAGGTGCACATGCCACCGAACTGTTAGCCCTTGTTCATAGTGACATTTGTGGGCCATGTCTAGCCAGGCTAGAGGTGGATATGAATACTTCGTAATCTTTACGGATGATGCATCGCGTTATGGTTATGTGTATCTTATGAGACTCAAGTCGGAAACTTTTGAGAAATTCAAAGAGTTTCGACACGAAGTAGAAAAATAGAACGGCAAAAGTATTAAAACATTACGGTCGGACCATGGTGGAGAATACTTAAGCAATGAGTTTCTTGATTACTTGAAAGAATATGGTATTCTTTCACAGTGGACTCCTCTAGGAACACCGCAATTAAACGGTGTGTCCGAACGGAGAAACCAAAGTTTATTAGACATGGTAAGGTCTATGATGAGTCACACAGAGCTACATATTTCCTTCTGGGATATGCATTGAACAGTGCAATACTTATTTTGAATAAGGTTCCGTCAAAGTCTGTTCAACAGACTCCGTATGAAATATGGACAGGAAAGAAACCGGGTTTCTCATTCCTGAAGATTTGGGGTTGCTGGGCATACGTCAAACGTTTGGAAGGAACCAAACAAGAACCCAAATCGGATAAATGCCTATTTGTAGGATATCCTAGGGAAACCAAAGGATATTACTTCTATCACCCAAAAGAGAACAAAGTATTTGTTACTCTACATGCGGTTTTCCTTGAGAAGGAATTCCTAAATGCAGTGATAAGTGGGAGGAAATTAGAACTCGATGAAAATCGGAGTGATACTGTTCCTGGCACAGAATCCTTAACGGAACATGAACAGTCCATCAGGGATGAGACTGTACCACAATCTTCGAATACACAAGGGCCGCGTAGGTCGGAGAGAGTCAGAAAACAACCTGAGAGGTATGGGTTTCTGATCTCACATCATGTAGATATTAATCTTATTGAGGAAGACGAGCAGGCTACGAATGAGGAAGCGATGCAAGTTATCGACTCCGGTTTATGGCAAGATGCCATGTACACCAACCAAGTTTGGACACTGGTTGATGCACCAGAAGGCGTAAAGCCTATTGGTTGCAAATGGGTCTTCAAAAGGAAGACCGACATGGATGGCAACATACAAACGTACAAAGCTAAGCTTATAGCGAAAGGGTATCGTCAACGACATGGTGTCGATTACGACGAAACTTTTTCACCAGTTGCCATGATTAAATCCATTAGGATAATGCTTGCTATTGCTGCATATTTCGATTACGAGATATGGCAGATGGATGTCAAAACCGCTTTCCTTAACGGAAACCTTTTGGAGGATGTTTATATGCAACAGTCTGACGGTTTTGTCATACCAAGACTTTCAAACAAGGTTTGTAAGTTAAATCGATCCATTTATGGATTAAAGCAAGCATCGCATTCTTGGAATCAACATTTTGATGAGATCATAAAAGAATATGATTTCGTTCAAAACGAGGATGATCCTTGTGTATATAAGAAGGTTAGTGCGAGTGCACTGACATTCATTGTCCTTCACGTTGATGATGTATTGCTTATTGGCAATGACATTCCCATGTTAACATCGGTGAAGCTTGGCTTTCATTAAAATTCTCCATGAAAGATCTGGGAGAAGCATCTTTTATTCTAGGAATAAAGTCTACCAGGATGGATCTAGAAAGCTGCTTGGACTCTCCCAGAGCACGTACATTGACAAAGTGTTGAAGAGATTCAACATGGATCAGTACAAGAGGGGACTGTTGCCAGTATCACATGGCGTCACTCTATCTAAGGAGATGTGTCCTAAAACTCAAGATGAGAGAGACAACATGAGTCGGATACCGTTCGCCTCGGTAGTCGGATCGATCATGTATGCCATGATATGTACGCGACCTGATGTCTCGTATGCTTTGAGCATGTGTAGTCACTATCAGGCCGATCCAGATGATGGTCACTGGATGGCAGTTAAGAATATCCTTAAGTATCTTCGATGAACTAAGGATGCTTTCTTAATCTATGGAGATGGAGAACTTGAGGTAACTGGGTATACCGATGCAAGTTTCCAAACCGATAAAGACGACTGTAAGTCGCAATTTGGGTACATATTTTTTTGAATAACGAGCAGTAAGCTGGAAATCTTCAAAGCAAGAGACTGTTGCCGATTCAACAACAGAAGCGGAGTATATTGCTGCAGCTGAAGCAGCAAAATAGGCAATTTGGATCCGTAAATTCCTAATTGGATTAGGAGTAGTTCCGTTAGCAGCTGAGCCCGTTCCATTGTATTGTGACAATAACGGGGCTATAGCGCAGGCTAAGGAACCGTGGTCTCATCAACGATCCAAGCATGTTCTTCGACGTTTCCATCTGATTCATGAGATCATACATCGTGGCGATTTGAAGATCGAGAAGGTCGCATCAAAGGACAACATTGCAGATTCGCTGACGAAATCTATTACTCAACAAGAGTTTGAGCGACATGTACATAGTTCAGGTATTAGATGCTTGAGTGACTGGCTATAGGCCAGTGGGAGATTGTTAGACAATTATGACCCATAGCATCACTATTTATAAAAGATATTGTGGTTTTTGTACAAATTAATTATGTAGCAATGGAAATTGTATTTTATCATTTTGTAATTTGATTACTTAAATAAATAAATGATAAAAGTCACTATGATTAGTTCCGGATTATAAGATATGAGACAGTATCAATCAATAAAGGTTTAATCATTAGATATCCCTAGTCGTAGTATTATCGAGACTGGACATCGGTAATGCGGAATAGACTAGTATTGCACTTGTACGTGTTATGGAAGCGTAACAGCATAGTTCTCATATATTTAAGTATTGGATACTTATGCAAGTGTGATAGGAGGTTGTGTTTACCGATGGTACGGAAACAGCTTCACTCTGGATAGTGTAGGCATTGCATTTTTGCATACCAAACCCGATGAGGAGTCTTGAAGGAGGCACAGCCTTTTTAGTCGTGGAGTTCGCGGAAAGCGGTCGAAGGAAAGGTAAAGTCAAGAGATGATATATTTCGGAATTAATCCGCTAAGTTCGCTCAGAGTTTGCTTGCTGAATGGTCGTTTCAAAGTGTTCCTACAGCCCGAAAATCACCGCAAACCCTTCCAAATCCACCTAGACACCCAAATCCACCCAAGCCCATTAAACCAAAACCAACCAAACACCAAGCCCATCAACCAAGAAGCCCACGCCCATGACAATAAATTCACCCCTCAATGCACTATTCAAACAAGATTCACCCTTTTACCAAACTTGTTTTACACCTTTGACTTCACTTTTACCTTGACACCAATTTTCCAAGCTATTAATTGATCAACCCCACGCCATTAAATAGCCTCCCATCACCATTTAAATAGCCAACCCTACACCATTTATGTATAACCCCACGCCCATGACCAAATCCACCACCTTTCCTTCATTTTCAACAAAACAATCCACCTTCATTAAACACCCCTCATCAACCATAGCCAACCTAATTAATTACCCTTGGCCTACGTAATTAATAATCACTTTGTTTGCCTATATAAACTTTCATTTTCTACCTTGAAACGGCTAATACAGATCACATTAAGCATTTTCATAGCAGATAGACCACACAAAAACTTCCCCCAAATTCCTCTTCATCACGCCTAAACTGCTACTGAAATTAGCCTTGTTCACGCCCCTCTCCCTTAGTCCCACATCGATTAGGAAACCACCCTAGCATCTTCACGCACACAAACAAGCAACACCCATCCACGCCATTCTGCCCCTCTTATCCACGCAAGTCAGCCCCTCCACACAGCCTCAAACTCACGCCAAAACAGCCCCATATCACGCCCAAACTGCATCTTAAACAGCCCACAGATCACGCTTATAATACCCCCTGAAACACGTCCAAACCCTTCACTGCACAGCCCCCTGAAACGCAACACACAACACCCCATTCTGCCCCTTGCAGTTCACGCCTGTAGCTCTCCATTCCAGCCTTCAAATCACGCCTATAGCCCTCCATTTCAGCCTCCAAATCACGTCAACACAGTCTTCCATTTCAGTCCACTGCTCCCGCCAATTCAGCCCTCCATTTCAACCTTCAAATCACGTCACAAAAGCCCTCCAAGTCAGCCCCATAGCACGCCAAATACACTCCCCAAATCACCAAAAAACTCCAACTCTTTCCCTTCCCTTTGTCCCACATTGATTGGGAAACTACTCCCCTTGTCACTTCCCTCCTTCACGCATAAAGCCCCCTTCACGGCTCCTATAATTCACGCACATTAGCCCCTCACTCAGCCCTTCACGCAAATTAGCCTCCATTCAGCCCCTTAAATTCACGCACATTAGCCCCTCACTCAGCCCTATAGATCACGCAAATTAGCCTCCATTCAGCCCCTTAAGCTCACGCATAAACTGCCCTCATTTAGTCTCTGGAATCAACGCATATAGCCCTCATTCAGCCCTAATATTCACGCACAAACTGACCATATTTAGTCCCTGGAACCAGCACACATTCTGCCCAGTTTAGCCCTCCACATTCACGCTCAAGAACAACATCCCACTGCCCTCAAAAATTACCAAAACAACCTCAAATCCACTACCAACCAGTGGGCAAAGCACGAAGACTTGGAACGCAGCGAAGTGGACTCAAAACAGCGAGCGAAGTGGCAGAACAGTGAGCGAAACACTGCAACAGTGAACCGGTGCGATTGTGGTGACTTAGCCTTTCCGACGGCCGTGTAACGCGCCTCCGAGCAACGACAAAAAAGGTTAGACCTGAGGGCACCTATTATTGATTTTTCTTACATGAAATAATGATTTAGAAAATTTATTTTGTGGTATTTTGGCATGAGTAGGTAGTATAACACGTTATTAAATGTATTTGCATGAAATAATGATTTAAGAAATGTATTTTTGTTTGATTAACATGAATGATTAGTTTAGCATGTCATTTAGAATTAGTTCACATGAAATAATGACGTAGAAATGCATGTAGTTTATTTGGCTATCTTAGCATGTCATTTAGAATTAGTTTACATAAAATAATGACGTAGAAATGCATGTAGTTTATTTTGCTATTTTAGCATGTCATTTAGAATTAGTTTACATGAAATAATGACGTAGAAATGCATGTAGTTTATTTGGCTATTTTAGCATGTCATTTAGAATTAGTTTACACGAAATAAATGTAATTTATGTTTCGGTCGCATGAATGTTATTAATTAGTACGTGATGTAATTTTGGGTGAATGGAACATGTGTTCCTTTTTTGTGGTATATTGGATGGAAACCCGGACATAAATTCCATAGCCGAATCCGAATGGACGGTAATATGGTTTGCACTCGGGATACAACGCCCCGTACCACTTAATAGGCTCACATGTTTCATTTCACTCAAATTTGTATTTGAAGCATGATTATGTTGTTGTAATGTTATTTTATTTTAAGCATGACTTAGTTTATTATTTTTGTGTTAAGAATTTAAGTTGTGGTGTGTTTAGAATAATTTCTACCAATACATGTCTTGTAGACTAGGTTAATATTGCACAAATCCAATTATTACAAATGACATAAGTAAGGGACCATTCCGAACCCAACGGTTTGAGGTCTTCCCTTGCGAGGGGTGAGTGCGGCCTTAAATCATTTTCCCGGTTCACACCGGGTGGCGACTCCATTATTCTCCGGTTTAGTCCCCCGTGGGCTACTCCGTACTCTCAACTAGGCCCTGAGTCTAGAACAGCATGCGTCGTCCAGTTTCTGTGTCCTACAGTCTGGCGCCGCAGAATCCCATTGGTAGTATGACTATGTGTCTATGGGAGTCCGCATCAGGGTAGGTGTATTTGGTCTTAACCTGAGACTTGCATCGCTAGTACTTGCGACAATCAATACTCTTTGGTTTTGGTGTTCCAGGATTTTAACAGGTTCTATGTACGCCTCTTCTGGGTTTATTGAGAATCGTAGTGTAGTGAGTGTGATGTCAAGATGGAAGTATCACTTCAGTCATATGGAGATGATGATCACGCAGGGATACAGAACTGGTACTCTAAATTGGTTGTAACCATCGGGATAATATGACATGGTTATGATTATCCGATTAAAGAGACTAGTTGCTTGTAATCTTATATATGCTTCGTACGGGGCAGACACTATTCCAGCCCCAGGCCTTGCATGTGACATCCGATACAGGATCGCTATACGCAATACTATGTATACTATGCCAGATACAGATTATATATTCCATTAAGAATATTTCTGGAGAATTGGGTAGGCACGGTTGTTTTGCTAGAAGTCAACCATGTCTCGTAAATCGTTAAAAATGTAGTACGAGGTACGTACGTGTTCGGATAGTCCGAAGACCGGATTTACTGCCAACATATCCAGGAATCTATTGGGTCGCTTCCCGAAGATTCACCGATGAAGTATGATTCGAGCATAATTAATATGGGATTAATTACGGAGAGATTTTATCTAGGATAAAATACTATTTGAAGAGAGAGAGCGATTAATTTAGAATTAATCGATAAAATAATATATTCGATATATTTAACGAAATTAGATTTCGACGCGAAATTAAAATTGGATTTTAATTCGGGCAAACGAATTAATTTAGAATTAATTCGCTAGCGACGTGAATAGTAATTTTGCTAGGCATAATTATTTAATTAAAATTTGATTTAATTACGTTGCAACGGAAAGTTCGTTAATTCGAAATTAGCGAACCCAAGCCAGGAGTGTTTGCGGGCCCACTCGGATTTTGAATCAAGTGGGGCCCACATGTCACATCACTTGTCACTTTAGTTACTTTTGGTGATGGGTTTTGGTGAGAATGATGATGACTTGCCTTACACTCAAGTTGATGGCATGAATGACTAATACCAAATATTTGGTATATCATTTTAATTGATTTTTGAAATCAAAATAGAAGTCAACACACACAACTCATTCCATCTCTCTCTCTCTCGGTTTTGAGAAGCAAAATACTCCCCCCCCCTCTTTTTCTTCAATTGTCGTGGGCTACACAAGGAAGAAGAAGAAAATTTGTTGCAAATTTTCAAGTTGCTAGCACATCAAGGAATCATCCAAGGTGATAGGGAAACCATCCCAATAGCTTGGAATCAAAAGACAAAGCTTGGAGCTTGTCCTAAAATCTTGAAGAAATTTTTAAGTTTGACGCATCCTAAAACCGCTCATTGTAAGTATGATTCCGCCATACTTCTTTTATGTATTCAAAATTTTTCATTGCTTATTATGATCTTAGTTTGTCTTGGAGACCAACAGTGACACTAAGAACGTAGCGTCACGATGCTTGACGGAGTCGCGACGTCTAACCCTTGCGTCGCGACGCGGAGACAGAGGATGTTCACTAGTTCATTAGCATGTGTGAGTATCGCAACGCCCATGAGGCGGAGTCATGACGCGTGAACATAAATTTCTCATATTCAGTTTTAGTTCATTCCATATTCACCCTAGCATGTTAGTGGCTACCCTAAGGGTCTCGTATCAACTCGTATACATACATTACATCATGATATAAGTATGATACGTCGTGAAGCAATGCCAAGTGCTTAAATGGAGGAACTTAGTATAATTCCAAAATATATTCACGAATTATATTCTAACCAAATTTATCGATTATAAATTATCGACATGAATCCCAAGTTGTTCGACGAAGCAATACATGTGCCAGCCAGATTCCAAAATCAATGAGTGGACCCTTCTCTCAAATTGTATTTACTTATATGTTTTTGAATCAACATTTACTTTTAAGCACCTAGGGCGTTAGCCAAGATTTCTTTCAATTGTGTTTGAATGATAACATCTTTAGAAATGTTTTTCATAAGGAATGATTTAGAACTTGAGTTTTTTTATTTTCAGGCATAAGGGAAAAAGCCACCTCAGTATGTAACTTGACTCAGATATGGAATTGATGGTTACAGATATCGTATGCTCACGCAGCATAGGACTAGGGATGATTGATGCCCCTAGATCCCAGATTTTGAGTATGAATGGTAGCATAGATCCTCACCCCGACTCCAGATTTGTGGCTTGGGGGACGGCGAGACGTAACACCCCAAGACCACCAGATTTTTGCGTACGGGGGGATGCTCCTAAGTGTCAGATTTTACGTATGGGGGGACGGCGATACATAACGCCCAAGCGCCAGATATACAGAGACAGATTTCACAGATACAGAGTTCTCATATATAGATTTTCAGAAATGGATTTCCAAAAAAAAGATTTCTCATAAGAGATGAGTTTTATAAAGAGTTTTCGGAAAAGCTTTTGAGAAGAGTTGAGTTTTCAGATAAGAAAATAGATTTTAGATAAGAAAATAGATTTCAGGAAAGAATATTTTCTAGGAGGATTTCAGTTTTTAGAACCATGAATTTTCAGAAAGGATCAGTTTTCGTTTTAATTGTCCACTCACTAGATCGTTCAAACGATCTAACCCCCCTTCTCCCAGATTCTTATTTTACAGGTATACCCGGAGGACGGACTCGAGAGGATGGATATTGATGGCAGTTATTATAGGGTTTGAGTCCACCAGGTCGAGTCGGAGCTGCATTGTAGTCAGATTTTAAGTAAAGTCATGTGTCATACATATTATTTAGTAGAAATTCTGTATGTTATTGTGTTAGAAGTGTTCATTACCATAATTGTAATATGAAGTACTGTTGAGTACATAGTATGAGCATTTGAGATGCATTCCATGTTATTTAGTTGGGCAATGGTCCTATGCATGAATTTATGTATGAGATAAGATTAGAAGTGTTGAGCAGAGTCAGAAGGTTAGAGGCTCAAGGGGATAGTACGACCTATTCCCTGCCAGTAACATTTCCTGGAGGGGGATGTTACAACTTCCTTCAACTTCTCTTCAAATTGGTCAAGCCAACAGTAAGCTCATTGCCGCTTTAGTTATGGCATGTAGAAATATTGAGAAATGGTTTCCCTTGATAAAAGTATGAACTGTTATGATTTTCTTCTAGCTTGTATATTCTAGTGATCACCTTCCTATGTTTCTTTGCCTCTGATAAAGCTTCATCGGATGTATGTGACCGTGCCTCAATTGGCTTACTCCAAATCTTACTCACATTGTTCCAAGTACAAAACATATTTCCTAACGACCTCAGGTCAGTCTTCGTCTGCACCTTGGCTATGGTCCTCTATCTGACTTCTCATCATCACGAAAATCTTGATTTTTCATCTATTAAGTGCCAAAAATTCTACCCCTCTTCAGGCTTCAGAGTTTCTTAGGGCATAAAATCACTATCAATATTTGTCCCTAGTTCACGATATCAACGAGTTGATAAGTTGGTGCCGGAAACTATAAAAAAATGGTGGTATATGAAGCCAGATACCGATCTGATGTCCTCAGGTCATGAAAGTACATGTATCGCCAAAGGATTCCTTTTATGACGAATGACATCTCCACCATTGGTTGGAGTTTCTAGGGTTCCCAAGCTGTCCTTGGAAGTTGTGTAACCATCATGGCCTTCTTTAAATGCATATCACATCATTCTAGGGCTTACTCTACTTCGTCTCCCCAGGATGCCACATGTCATGTACCCGTGGTTTGCACGCCAAAACCGAAGATAGTTGTATCCCAACCAAACAATGGCTCCAATGTCGTCATCCCATTCAAATTCAACGGGTGAGATCCTTATCACACGTGTCACTGATCATGCCCTCTAGCTTTAATCGTACGATCAAAATCGACTAAGCTGCCTATTTAAAGGTTAACGTGCTTCATTTTCATCTTTCCATACTTCGTCTTCTCTCAAGAAACTGCAGCAATCTCTTGTGATTCCGAGCCTTCCATTTCCTTCCAAACTTCTCATCATCTTCATCCGTTTGAACAAGTAAGTTTCTACTGACTCATTCTCTCTTTGTTTTTGTTTCTGCTTTCTCAATAATGGTGGTAGTTCGCATGTATTAGATGCTTATGTTTATGTTGTTTGTTTTTTTGTGGTAGTGGGAATACGAGGGATATGTTTACTCATGCGAGTATATTTCGGTTATTCATATGTATATGCGGGCATGCTTTTCTGGGTTTTGTGTGTGTTTGGTTTCGATTATATTTTGAAGACTTACTTGTTCCGCCATTATTTAGGGCACTTAAAGCTTTCTAGGGTTAGTTACTTGGTAGGGATGATGATGAAACCCTAGTTTTAGTGTGTTTTTACTAACAGATATTGTGAACTAACCTTTCACTTCGAGACATGTCATGATAGAAATGTTTGACTCTGAGTCTTCCTCCATCAATCCCCTTAAGATCATGCCTACTGCCCCACTCACACACACCATCGTACACAACTCGGGATCTGAGAGTCCCAGCGACTATGACACCACTTCGTCCACTTCTGAGAAAGGCAACCAATCTTATCACAAGCGGGTATCCCGGCCTGAGACAACCCACACCCGGCTTGACTTCGCGAACCTCGACATGGACCGGGCTTCATCGATCACCAAGACTAAGCTAAAGCAGTTGAGGGAAAGGTTTGACATCCTAGACGACATCATCATAAACCTCATGGGGGAATGGAGCCAGGCTAGCCGACCCGATAATGGTGTCGTGGCACTATGCGTGACTTTCTTCGATATGAGACTATGGCTGCCTATTCAAGACTACTTTGTAAGGATGATATCCTCCATGCACATTGATCCGTGCCAATTGAACCTGAATAGCTGGAGAATAATGGCCATATTGTACGTCATCTGGAGCCAAACTGAGATGGGAGAGCCGACCTTCTCCGAACTAAAAAGGCTATACCAAATAAATGTCAACCTAAAAGAATACATGGGTTGGTACTATCTCTCTACTCATGTCGGGGTTCCCCATCTTATCACCAATCTCTCGGTCATAGTCCCCAATATCTTCTTTGACAGAGGTAACGACCCGACCTTTGATTCCCTTCTGATTAACTTCAACAATTTACTAACTTCCAAACCTTCTCCAGCTTGTTAGGGAGACCTCCCCAAAGTCCACCACGAGACCTGGGCCATGGTGAGGAAAACATTGGAGTTCATGGGCCATTACAGGCACCTCCTTAACCCCTCCGCCTTGGCCGACTTGGCCCTCATCCCGAGCACTCCGCTACCCCAGTCGAGGTAGACTGGTAGGTTCTGACTGACCCACTAACTTCATGTTTGTTGTCTTAGTCTTTGTTTTCCTCATTGTTTTTCCATTTTCTAGGCTCTAACAATTTTCTTATATTTACAGGAATGTTTTGTTGGGATGTATGCCCTAGAGCTACATATGATGTAAATGGTTTTATGTGTTTTGAAATAAAATGATGCATTGTTCATTTATCAAAGTGTTTGTTTAATTTTCGCATATTATAAATTATCTTGAATACCCTAGATTACTTATGTGTCTTCGGACTTAGTGTATGAGTGTCATACACATGAGGATTTAAGTCTGAAGTTAGTAATCTTAAATAGTCCAAAGAGAGCAAATAAAGTAGGTACTTTGTTTGTGGTTTATCTATAGTTACGGTCCATTCTATATTTGTATGGCGACCTTGATCCAGGATCGTCCATGTAAAGACATGAGAATAGAGGCACCTTGTATGATGTGATCATATAGGACTGGACCCAGATGGAAATGACATTCTTTTAATATCCGTTAAACAAAGAAAGTCATTTCGATCTACTAGATAGTCATATATGGATTGATCTTAATCCTGAGTGTACTACAAACTCCTGCATGGCAGGCTATGTCCTTTGATTTACAAAGGTGAGGTTGGTGTAGCAGTCCCGACCAATAGCTACGTACTTTGAGGGCATGGTCTATTGTGTAGCTATGAACGTTTTACAAAGACATGGAGTTCACTCCTTTTTGCAAGAAGTATTGGATTATCTTTCTTAAGGGTGATTCGGTGCTTGAACGATTTGAGCGCTCAAGTCTTTTTATTACGAATAGAAATATTAAAATTCATAATGGTTATGAATAAATCGTTCATTAGAGAACCAATGGTACTTAAGGTAAAAAATAATTAGAGGGGTGTAACAGACATTATGACCCAGCTATAATTACGATATACTCGTGAAGGGTCAATTCGTATGTAGTGACTATATCGATGGACACCGACTTGATTCGGCTTAATACATCATCTGCGGAAAAGAGAGTTCAACTTCGAGTTTTTAGTGGAATAACCCGGAGTTAATAATTCAGAATATTTAATTAAAAGCTTAATTAATATTTCGAGATTATTAGAGCTCGGAACCGTAGGTCCATTTCGTCCCCGTGCTAGCTCGATTTACTATAACGGATTTAGTATAATTGGATAATCTAATTATATACTCACAAAGGTATAAATATTATTAATATGATTAATAATATTATTTGTCACACTTGGAACTATATATTAAAAGTTAATATATGATTTATATAATAAATGATTATATGATAATTATTTATTATTAATAATTATATTATATATGATATAATTTAAATGAAGGCTAAAGTTGTAATTTCCAATTAAATTGTTTTTGATTTAATTTTGGAAGTTACAAATCTATAATGGAATTAATCTTTTTGATTTTGTAACATCTTTGGCTTTATGTAAAGTTAATACAATTGTTACAAAATTAATAAAAAAAATTTATGCCTTGGCCGATTCTTTGCTAAAGGTGGAGGGGAATGGTTTGTTTATTTTGGAAACAAATTAACCTAAGTATAAAAGAAAAATTATTTTTCTTTTTCTATGAGAACTCTCATTCTAACCCTAACCACATTTGTTCTTCTTCCAAATCCTCTCAATTGTTGAGAAAGAAAAATAAGAACAAAAATCAAAATCAAAACAAAAGTTGTTTGTCTGACTTAATCCCTAAATCGTTAGAGATTATTTTGTGAGTCTTGCCCACACAAGTATTCGTTGGCAACGAGACATAGCACGGAAGACTTTGTGGTATCGACTTTATTTCATCTTCATCTTATTTCCTTGTTCACGGCAGTGAGGAAAAATATTGCTCACTGCCGCCCCTTTGCTTGGTGAAACGGAACCCGGTATGGTTTCGTTTTAATCCAGAATTTTGGGGGAATATTTTGTGATGTTTCGTGGGTGTATTGGGGTTGTTTTTAAGTGAAAAATCAAAACCAAAACACAGCTACTGTCCACGCATTTTAGGGGCTGTTTCTGCAGTGCGTTGGGCGCGAATCGGGTGCTAAAATAGTCCGTTTTGAGCTGTTGTTCGGGGGCTGTTTCGGGGCTGAAAGTTTTTCAAAAACAGAAGCAAAATTTCAGTATACCTGCTGGTTCCATTCAAAAAAATGAGGGAATTAGGGTGCCTAAGACGTTTCCGCTGCGTTAGGAAAGCGTTTCCTACATGTTTGGCTCCAAGACTCCTCTCCAGCATGCTCATGAGATGTTACGAGCCTCCCGGTCGGGTCTAGCAACTCCCGACCCCGAATGACTACCCATATCCTGCCAGAAGCCAGACGGAAGTCTGCCCATTTTGCTGCCGCACCGTCATCATGACCTTCAAGCTGCCCATATATGACGCCAATTGTTGACGGCTGTTTTCATTCCAGTGGTAATTCAGGAAAAATACTCCTCGAACAAACCTCCCCCAAGCATTGAATTTATTTGGTTGTTTAGGAACCAAATCAGACTTGGAAAACAGATCAGAAAACCTATAGAAGATAAAGGGTTTAACATGGTTTAGCAAAATGGATCCAACCTACGTCCATGGGAACATAGGTAAAAGAATTTTTGTTACCACCTCGCGTCATGCCGACCTCTTTATCTCTCACTTACACTAAGCTTTTTCTCTCTTTTGTAAGTTGTGTAAATTCTCCAAAAAGTGCTTCAAAAAGAAAAAAAAAACCTTTTATATAGAGTGTCTAGATCCACTATTTCACCAATTCATGATGTCAGCCACGTTACTCTGCTATCATTACCTAGGCTCATTTCCCTAATCACTCTACAAATAGTAGCTCTGCCGTCTGACACAACCACTCCCTGCCATATGAACCTTATTAATTCACACCTTTTTGGTAACTGCTACACACTCTGCCTATGTGTCAATCTGTATTCCAACCACTACGTGGTTTCGTGTGTCAGTGGATAGGTCTGAGACCACTTTTCATCCCATCAGCCGCTAACCTACTCTTATCTCATCAGCCATTGGGAGGCTCAATCTTTCGTTTAGGGGTTACGTCGTCCGTATGCAAGCATAGTGCTACAACCCCGATCTATATCCCCGGGTCGGTGTACCAAAACAGGGGACGCTCCTCATTGCTCCTTTTACCAGTCGGGTCCGTAGAAATTCCTTTACTTCCCTCAACTTCTCTTCACAATGGTTAAGCCAACATTAAGCTCATTGTCGCTTTAGTTATGGGCATGTAGAAATATTGAGAAATAATTTCCCTTGATAAACGTCTGAATTGTTATGATTTTCTTCTAGCTAGTATCTTCTAGTGATCACCTTCCTATATTTCTTTGCCTATGATAAATTTTCCTCGGGTGTATGTGACTGTGCCTCAGTTGACTTACTCCAAATCTCACTCTTATGGTTACAAGTACAAAACATATTTCCTAATGACCTCGGATCAGTCTTCGTCTGCACTTCGAGTTATGGTCCTTTGTCTGACTTCTCATCCTCACGAATATCTTGAACTTTCATCTGTTAAGTGTCAAAAAACTTATTCTATCCATCTTCAGGTTTCAGAGTTTCTCGGGGCAAAAAATCACCATCAACAAAGGTTTTTTTTTTTGTTTGTAAGGATTATAATTCTAATAATACCTACGTTTCAAACGGTTTCCAGGTGTGAATTATTAAACACCGCCTCAATGATTATTTATAGCCCTTGAGTTCCTGGAATTCTTAATTATCATAACTAGACCCGGTCGGCGGTTCGGCTCGGTTCCGAACCATAATCGAACCGAACAATTACCGATTCCACGTGTGTGGAACCGAAACCGAACCAGTTGAACCGAAACCGAACGGTTAGGTTCTGGTTCTAGTTCCATTAGATTTTTTTTGACTTTATTGAAAATAAAAATTGAGTTTAATAAAATAAAATAATTTAAAATTATGAATTTGAATTTATATAATAAACTTACATTACATAATTACATTAAATTACAAATAAAATTCTTATCTAAAAAAATTAAATTAAAGAGTTTGAACTTAAATTTTTAAAAACTTAAGTTGCCTACGTATCCTCAAGGGGTGAGAGGAATCAAAGCTCACGTAGTTTCATTACATTTTAAAGATATTTCCCTCATTGTAATTTTATAATTATTTAAATATTTAATTATCAATCATCATACATGCATGTTGATCCTTCAGCTCCAGTTCCGCTTGCATTTGCAGATGCATTATTGAACAAGTCTTCAAATTCATCAGGGGCATCTTATTGTTGCCTCAGATCAGCTCAGGTCCAATCATCCACACATTCTGTTGCTTCTAGAGTGCTTGGATGTAATGAAAACCGTCTGACTTCCAATATATTGCCTCTGATGCTAAAGGCTTGCTCAACCGCAACGGTGGAAATAGGAGCTGCCAATATCTCTTAAGAAATAATTGATAATACAAGATATACATTTTGATGTCGGTTCCACCATTCAAGGATTTGAAAATTTTTACTAACTAAACATTCAGTTGAAAACTCAAAATTTGTAGATAAATAATTATCTAATGCTGGGTTATTATTCGTGTTATCCCTATGTTTTTTATTTCGTTGTAATAACCAACGATCACATACGCTAAGTCTATATTGCATTACGGTCATTTCGCTACTACTAGATTGTCCTATCGATTGCAAGTTATATCTTCTAACATAATCATTAAATAACTCTATTAAATCAATTTTTATTTTAGCTATTATTCTTGTAATATCAACTTCATATGATATTCCTAAATATCCATAGTAAGTGGATAAAACACTATTCAAACCTTCTAATTTAAATCTAGGATAAAAAAAGTAGCAATAAGATAAAGTAAATGAATGTCTTCAACCATTTTCGTTTCATAACATTAATAGCTTCAAACAAAACAATATCATTAGGATCACCACTATCAACATGCTCATCGAGAGTTCTAACAATATTCAAACTTTCAAGAATAAATAAATATGCTATAGAATAATAAACTCCGCTAAAAATTTATGTAGCATCATTAAACACTTTTAAAATCTCTAAAAAAATTTCACAAACTTCCCATTGACTAGAAAAAGTGTGATATGGTGAACATTTTGAGGAAAAAAACTACATAATGCATCTTTGTATTGTAAAGGTTGACATAAAAGAAAATAAGTTGAATTCCAATGTGTTGGAACATCTCGTGAAAATTTTATTGGTTTAATACCATTAAATTTACAAAACTTGGCCCATTCTCTCCTAACTTGAGAATATGACCAAATACAATTAAATGCTTTTTTAATAGGCTCAATGAAAGGTGATAATTTTCCAAACCATCTTGAACACATAAATTAAGGACATGACATGTGCAAGGAACATGCAAAAAAATGACCTCCTAAATTTGGTTCGCGTATGTCTATTAAATCATTGATTGATGCAGTATTTGCAGATGCATTATCAAATCCAACTCTTAAAATTTTACCTAATAAACCATATTCATCAAAAATTACTTTAATCATTCTATAAATATTTTGTGCAGTATGTTGTTCATCAAAAACTCTAAATGCAATAAGTCATTTTTGCATGTTCCATGATGCATAAATCCAATAACAAGTCACACCCATGTATGAGTGTGTTCGCCACTCCAAATATCAGAACAAATAGACATCCTTTAATATCTCTAAATGTTTCATTTAAAATAATTTTACCATCTTTGTATAATTTAAAAATTTGACGTTTTGTTGTATTTCTAGTCATTCTACATGCAGCAGGATATAAAGCATTTTGAACGTAATTCGTAAAAGTAATTTTTTCACCAAAACTTAAAGAAAGATGTGTCATATAAGTTAATTTAGCAAATTCTTCTCTATTTTTAGTATCATAATATTTAGATAAATCTAAAGCACTCGTACTTCTACTAGATGATGTGTACCTAGCCATTTGAGTTTGCGTCGTATCAAGTCCAAGTTCAACTGGATAATGTCTTTCCAGGTGCTTGATCATATTGCCGTATCCACCAGAAAATTTATAAGAAACCCCACAATGGTTGCACACTGCTCTTGAACCTTCATCAGTATCGTCTAAATGAAAATGAATTTTGAAAACATCCGAGGAACGAGACTTAACTTCTCTTCTCCGTGAACCGATACTGGGGCCGCTCTCTTGGATTGGCACATTTGACATTGTGTTCTCAGATGAGCTTGCCATTAGAGAATTGAGAATGATAAATTGTAACTTGTAAATAATGAAAAATCACCCCTATTTATACATTTTTAAAATATTTTTGTGATACCTAAACTGCCCCTAAAATTAGCCGTTTTATTACCGTTATTAGGGGTAATTTGGAAAATCCCCAATTTTTTTTTGGACGTTGGGGCAGGGAGCAACTGTTGGTTATTATCTAGGTCCCAAGATCAAACAAGACATGAAATACATGTGTGAATACATCAACGGAGTAGCGGAATACTCACACATCGATCGGTTGAGTCGATTTGGAGACGAATGAAGCCCAAAATGCTCACTGCCAAGGGCGCCACTGCAACCAGTCCACTGCCCTCACAAATCAGAATTTGAGCAAGGAAATGAGCTCCAAGCTTCGTCAACGGATCCCGGCTCATGGGTGAACCTCCCTACCACCTTCGCAAGTCTCGTAGTGTGCTAGCACTTGGATTTTCACCATGAAACCCACTCTTGGCTTCCCTTTGTTCACGCCATTTTGGCTTCAAAAACCAGTAAAAATTTGCTTTGGGCGTGAGTTGAAGAGAGAAAAGAGAGAGAAGAAAGTTGTAATGGTTGAGTTAAGCTTTTTCCAAAAAAAAGCCTTTATATATATTTCCCAAGAAAAATAATAAAACCAATTACTTAATTGATTAATAAAACCAAAAGTAAATGTTTTTCCCTCCAAACACTATTACACCTACTAACATCAACTATTCATTGTCACTTTAATAAAGTGACTTGATTGTGTCTTTCCATCATTCAATCAATCACATCAACATCAATCAATCACATCACTCAAAGTGACTTTTGATTTGACGCTTGATGTGACGAATGATTTGACGCTTGATGTGACTTGCGTTGCCGCACTCGAATTCGAAATACGAATGCGCTCGCAATCACACTCGGGCTCGGGTTCGCTAATTCCCAATTAACGATTTTTCCGTCGCGTCGTAATTAAATGATTACGCCTAGCGAATTCACTATTCACGTCGCTAACGAATTAATTCTAAATTAATTCGTTCGCCCGAATTAAAATCTAATTTTAATTCCGCGTCGAAATCTAATTTCGTTTAATATATCGAATATATTAATTTACCGATTAATTCCAAATTAATCGTTATCTCTCTCTAGACGATATTTTATCCTAGATAAAATATCTCGTAATTAATCCTAGATTAATTTTCTCTCTCTTCTATATAATCCCAGATTATTTAAGAGTGCGAGTTATGCGTCATCGGTGGATTATCGGGAAGCGACCCATGAGATCCCCGGATACGTTGGCAGTAAATACGGTCGTCGAGTATCCGAATCACGTACGTACCAAGTACTACGTTCTACCGATTTACGAGACAAGGTCGACTCCTAGCAAAGCACCAAGTCTTCCCAATTCTCCGGACATATCCTTTAAGAATATTTAAGATCTGTATCAAGCGTAGTATACCAATTATTGTGTATATCGGCCCAGTATCGGATAGTCACGTGCTAGGGCTGGGGCTGGATAAGTGTCTGCCCCGTCCGAAGCACATATCGGATGTCTGGTAACATAGTCTCTATAATCGGATATTCATGACCTGGTCACAATATCCCGATTGGATGCGCATCACTCAAGAGCACTAGTACCGTATCCTGCGTGACATCATCTCCACTATGACTGAAGTGATACTTCCGTCTTGACATCACACCCAATACACTACGACTCTCTGATAAACCCAGAAGTGGTGTACGCAGAACCGGTTAAAGCCCTGTACCACCAAGACCAAAGTCTATCGATTATCGTAAGTATTAGCGATGTAAGTCTCAGGTTAAGACTATACACACCTACCTTGATTTCGGCCTCCCATAGACACATAGTCATAATACCAATGGGATTCCGAGGGGTCTATCCAGAGCGAAGCTGTTTCCCCCGTACCGGTGAAACACGACCTCCTATCGCACTTGCATAAGTATCCGATACTTATATATATGAGAACTATGCCGTTGTGCCCTCACAACGCACACAAGTGCAATACTACTAGCCTATTCTGCATTATCGATGTCCAGTCTCGATAATACTCCGGCTAGGGATATTTAATGATTAATCCTTCGGGGACTGATACTGTCTCATATCATTCTCAATCCAGGAACTAATCATAGGGACCTCTCTTCATTTATATATCTATGGTGATCTAATCACAAATGATGAGAGTGCAATTTCCTTGTCACATAGTTAATTTGCTACAACAACACAATGATCTGTGCAAATAGTGACGCTATGGGTCATTTTGTCCAACAATCTCCCACTTGGCACGTAGCGAGTCACTCAAGTGTCCCACACCCGAACTATGTACGGTTCGCTCAAATTGCTGAGGAAAGGTTTTCGTCAGCGGATTTGTTTAATAATCGTCTGACGCGATTTATACGATCATCACATCGCCACGATGTATGATCCGAACGATAGATGATATAGAAGTATATATCTGGATCGTCGATGAGACCTTTAATTCCTTAGCTGTGCTGACGCCTAGCTCAGCTGCTAACAGAACTATATCTAATCTAATTAGATTTATTTTCGATCCAAATGGCTTCTTTTGCTGCCTCAGTTGCAGCAATAATCCGCATTTGTTGTTTATTCGGCAACAGTTATCTTGCTCGGAATATTTCCAGCTCACTGTCCCAGTGTTCAAACTTAATAGTACCGTATTATTTAATCGTTTGGAAACTTGCAGCAGTGATCCCAGTCACTTCAAGTTCTCCTTCTCCATAGTTTAAGATAGCATCTTTAGTTCTCTGAGATACTAACAGATGTTCTTAACTTCAATCCAGTGACTATCACTTGGATTGACCTGATCGTGACTCCATATGCTCGAAGCGTATGAGACACCAATACAAGTACATTTTAAATGTACAATTTCCCAGAGAGTGTTAACAACTCCAAATCTATCCCAGTAGATCTTTATTCCTTGAATAAAGGTTGTTACTCCCCAGAATTCTACGGAGAATTTCTATTGAAAGCCAAGCTTTCATCAATTGCTATATGGGAATTTAACTGTCAGTGCGCTCTCCCACTAACCTCCTTATATAGACAAGAATTATTTCGTTTTGAGTCAAAATCAAAAACCATTATGATTATTTCAAAACGACAGTTCCAAGAACCTTATGCTTGCATTAATCCAAACATGGATCGAATAACCCACAAACATTGTTTGTTGGTTATACAAAATCGTCAGAATGTTATAAACATTCTCCAAAAGGTTTCCTTTTCAGGAAAGCGATTTTGATCTACAACTGACACATTTCATAAATGAAATATACAGTTATCTTCAAGCATCTTCAAAATGGATTTACCATGGCAACAGGTAAAAGGTTGAACCGTTATTAACACAATGTTGATAGCGATACCTTTCCGTCAAAAGCCCAGCTTTGTACGTTGGTATGTTGCCTTCCATGTATGTCTTCCTTGAAGACGTTAATGTACCAATAGGCACAATGCCTTGTGGTACAACAACTAGTATCCAAAATAGTTGTTATACATGGAATCCATTTCGGACTCATGGCACTTTGCCATAATAGGGAGTCGATACCTCGTATCACTTTCTCAAAACGTAGTCGGTGGTATACCTTCATAAGATTGACATCTTTATGAGGTTAGATCAGAAACCCATACCCTATGTTGTTTTCTGACTCTATCCGATCTACTAGTTTCTTGTGTATTTGAAGATTAATGGTATAGATTCATCTAGATGAACTATTTGTGTTCCATTAAGGACTTCGTGCCTTGAACAGTATTACTCGATTTTCATCGAGTATCACTATCCTCCCACTGACCACTGCATATCGGTATTCCTCTCAGGAAAAACCGCATGGTGAGCAACAATCACATTGTTCTCATGTGGGATTTATAAGTACTATACTTAAGGTTTCCCTTAGGATAACCTATATTGGCACTTATCCAATTTGGGTCTTTAGTTTGGTATCATCCAAACGTTATGCTTGGCATACCCAAATTATCAGGAATGAGAAACCTCGTTTCTTCCCTGTTCATATCCTATATGACATCTGTCAAACAGATTTATATGGAACCTTATTCTAAATAAGTTTTGCACTGTTAATACATATCCGTTGAAGGAAATGATAGCTCAGAGCGACTCGTGATAAACCTTATCATGTCCAACAAAATTCGGTTTTAGTTCGGACACACCGTCTAACTGACGTGTCTCGGGAGAGGGTAATCATACTATAGCTGATCTGTTTATTTTTACTTCGTGTCGAAACTTTAAAGTTTCCGATTTGTGTTCTTCAAAAGAAACACATAACCATAACGTGATGCCACATCCGTTAAGGTCACGAAATATTCATGTTCACATCTAGCCTAGCTAGATATGGGCCCACTTACTTCACCATGAATAGGGCTAACAGATCGGTGGCCCTTTTACTATTACCAAGTAAATAGTATTTTAGGTACTTTACCTAATAAACTAGATTCGCAGACCTTATTTGAATAGTCAAATCAGTCCTAGTACCCACTCTTCAAAAGTGTGGATATACGAGTCTTGTTTAATTGTGTCCTAGACAACAATGCCACAAATAAGTCTCTATTGATCAAATCAATTTGAGCTATTTATTTGTCATTTTTATATGTTTGAGATTTTATTATATTCAAAATATAAATTCTGTTATTCACATCTAATGTGTTTATCTCAGTATCATCTTTATATAATAAAAACTTTAGTGTTCTAGAATATAAAGGTTTATCCGCAACGGATTAAACACTGATATAGAGATAATGTCTCTAGTCAAACTAGTTACATTATAACAGTTCCTAATTTAAGTACATACCCAAATGGTAGTTCCTAAACTTAGGTATCTACGGTCGAAACAGCGACTTTCGTCCCGTTTCCGATTTGCAGAGAAATCTCGGCTTGAAGTCAGTATCCAGCTCATAGCGGATTCTGAACATCAATACATATATTTTATGTACCACACTAAGTATTTAAAATCCAATTTCAATACTAGTAGTGAACATAACTTTGACAAATATTTTTTTTAAAGTTAGAGCCTCGCCTTTTCTTTAATTCCTTCGTGTCTTCCATATCCAAATGGTAGTCACTTTGGGATATGTCAATTAACTTTTCAATATTTCACAAACCTTTGGCCAAGCCTTGGGTTTTAGAATATCGAAATGATGTGCACCTTGTGCAACTTGCCCAATTGCAAACTTTGACTTTTCTCTTCTAGAATAGTCAATTAATTCTCTAAGAATTATTAATTGCAATTTTAATACCTTTTAAATCTAAAGATAGATTTATGACAAGTATATTAAATTAAGCACTAAAGTCATCATCACATAAATCTTCCAAAGATTTTATGCTCTACTTATTTTGCTTAATTTTGGGCTTAGATATAACAAGTTATTTTATCCAATAAAGTAACCTATTATTAATTCCCAATGAAAATTAAATCATTTAAAACATTTAATCCAAGGATTATATATTTTAAATATTCAACTTTTCAATTCTTTCTTGATTTCAATAGTCCAACTATTTAATCAATTTAATAAGGTACTATTCATTATAATGATTACAATAATCCAATTATTTAATCAACTATAATTTTAATTCAATTATATTGATTACTGTAATCCAATTATAAAATCAACTATATATCGAATGAGTTTGTATATAGTCCAACTATATATATATTAAAACAACATAAAATATTAGTCCAACTAATACTTTTGATTAATATGACGAGTAAAATATAGATGAGGGCGTTTAGCGAGTATTCGAACGAATGTTGCAAATTCAATACTTGCCTCCCACTATTTTTCGTCGAGCCTCTAACCCTCTGTCGAGTACTCGGGAAACCGTGTTTCCTAGTGGGCTAGGATCCCGTTAAATATCACACAATCTTGACTTTGGCCAACAAATTGTATGATAATTAACTAGGTAGATCTCGAAGATCAATTGGATCTCATCCAACTCCTAGATCCAGTAGGTGGACATCCAAGTCCCAAACATATATCTAATATATGCCTATATATCGAATATATACCCTAACCTTTTTCCTCTGAATCAACTAGGCCTTGGCTTTGGCACAACAAACCTAGTGATCCCAGTCAAGCGCGGACCCATTGACATGGAAGCTTCGTAATCAATGTCAATGGACAAGAAGTGGTCTTGACTTTGGCCAACAAACCACAACTTGGACACGACACCGATATGGAACAAAGCCTCGTGATTAAAACACATCTTCGACGGACAAGGGCTTGACTTTGGCCAACAACCCCTGCCAATCTCGGATCTTGAGCAAGAATCACTCAATGGAAGGAAAATAAACGCTTGATATTAACGAGGGTTTTTCGTGCAAATTGGCTACCAATTTAATTATCTTTGTTAAGGTCTCATCATCATACACCCTTAAACATGCATTCTAAATACATAATAAAGCGAGTATGAAAATAAATAATAATGATATGCGGATGGATACTTAACACATTGATCCTAGATCAAATCTCTCCCTTTCTCACTCAAGCTAGCACTTGTATTACTTCTACCCGTTACACTACACTTCTAAAGAAACCTCATTTACATGGAGGGGAATAGGTGAGAAGAGAATACAAAGAGAATGAAGGTGATAAGGCTGGACACGCAGGTCCAATTTAATAAATCGAATTTATTACAACAATTTCTAAAATTGCCCCACCCGACTAATATCCATCCGATATACATTATTCATTCATCAACCACGTATTCACACAAAAGCATGCTATCAATCAATCTAATCAATTAATTAATCTGATAATTAAGTGATCATCCAATGTTCAAACAACGATTTGATTTTGTTCGAGTCAAACTCGTTTTTGCGAATAAGTACTTAAAGTACGAATTCATGAATTAAATTAAACTACAACATTAAATCAAATTTAATATGCATTTAATACTAATTCACTATTCAATTCCAAATTAAATATTACACTTTTATTTAATAAACCTTTTACGATTTAAATTCCAAATTTAATCGTAACGCGTCTCAAAGACCAATTAACGTCCAACGTCAATTCAATTAAAGTCCAATGGGCTTTTATTGATTTCTTAAGGCGTGGACTTTTGGTCAACTCGGGTCAAACCGATAACCAAAGTCCAATCCGGGATTTACCCCATAAGCCCATAAATCAATCTTGGCCCATTAGGCCCAATTGAACTTTAAAGGTTCACTAGTCGCATTTGGGCTTTATGGTTAAGGTTTTGGGCCCAATTGGATCCAATCCACTTGGCCTAAACCCAACTTGATAAAATCAAGCCCAATAGGCCCAATTACAACATTAGAAGCCAATATCAAAAATAGGCCCAAATAATTAAATTCAAAAAATCCATTTTCCCAATTTAATTACCAAAGTGTATTACATGATCAATTACCCAAATCAACATTTCTAAAACATGAATTTACATAATTAATCATGGTCATTTTCATCAATTGGTGTCCAACACAAATTAATCAAAAATCAAACCCATTTACATGCTTAAAGGTCTCGGCCAAGGGAGGAATTTTTATCCGATTCGAATCAATCCAATTAATTTCACAATCGATATTAAATCCTTATCCGAATGATTTCCAATACATCCAATGTTCAAAATCAAAAGATACCAAGACATTAGGGCATAATACCTATTCGGCCAAGGTGATCAATTGGGGATTTTATGTTCAATTCAAAATCCAATCCAATTAGTTCCAAATTAACATTATCCTTAATGATTCCAACTCATCAAATGAATCAAAAAAAAAATTCCAAGAATTCCAAAATGATCATCATATTCGGCCAACATGATATTTTTGGGGAAAATTATTCCAATTCAATTTCAACAAATTGGTCCAACCAAAATGCAATTAGACATGTTATAAGCATACTTAAACAATCAATTCATTCAAATCATGCTCAAAACAAATTTACCCAAATTTTAAGCCCTACAATTTCATGCTTGAACCTATAGCTCTTGATGCCATTGTTGGTTATTATCTAGGTCCCAAGATCAAACAAGACATGAAATACATGTGTGAATACATCAACGGAGGTAGCGGAATACTCACATCGATCGGTTGAGACGATTTGGAGACGAATGAAGCCACTTTGCTCACTGCCAAGGGCGCCCACTGCAACCAGTCCACTGCCCTCACAAATCAGAATTTGATCCAAGGAAATGAGCTCCAAGATTGCGTCAAACGAATCCCGACTCATGGGTGAACCTCCCTACCACCTTCGCAAGTCTCGTAGTGTGCTAGCACTTGGATTTTCACCATGAAAACCCAACTCTTGGCTTCCCTTTGTTCACGCCATTTTGGCTTCAAAAACCAGTAAAAATGTTGCTTTGGGCGTGAGTTTGAAGAGAGAAAAGAGAGAGAAGAAAGTTGTGTAATAGGTTGAGTTAAGCTTTTTCCAAAAAAGCTTATATATTTTCCCAAAAAATAATAAAACCAATTACTTAATTGATTAAATAAAACCAAAAGTAAATGCTTTTCCCTCCAAACACTATTACACCTACTAACATCAACTATTCATTGTCACTTTAATAAAGTGACTTGATGTGTGTCTTTCCATCATTCAATCAATCACATCAATCAATCAATCAATCACATCACTCAAAGTGACTTTTGATTTGACGCTTGATGTGACGAATGATTTGACGCTTGATGTGACTTGCGTTGCCGCACTCGAATTCGAAATACGAATGCGCTCGCAATCACACTCGGGCTCGGGTTCGCTAATTCCCAATTAACGAATTTTCCGTCGCGTCGTAATTAAATGATTACGCCTAGCGAATTCACTATTCACGTCGCTAACGAATTAATTCTAAATTAATTCATTCGCCCGAATTAAAATCTAATTTTAATTCCGCGTCGAAATCTAATTTCGTTTAACATATCGAATATATTAATTTACCGATTAATTCCAAATTAATCGTTATCTCTCTCTAGACGATATTTTATCCTAGATAAAATATCTCCGTAATTAATCCCAGATTAATTTTCTCTCTCTTCTATATAATCCCAGATTATTTAAGAGTGCGAGTTATGCGTCATCGGTGGATTATCGGGAAGCGACCCATGAGATCCCCGGATACGTTGGAAGTAAATACGGTCGTCGGGTATCCGAATCACGTACGTACCAAGTACTACGTTCTACCGATTTACGAGACAAGGTCGACTCCTAGCAAAGCACCAAGTCTTCCCAATTCTCCGGACATATTCTTATAAGAATATTTAAGATCTATATCAAGCGTAGTATACCAAGTATTGTGTATATCGGTCCAGTATCGGATAGTCACGTACTAGGGCTGGGGCTGGATAAGTGTCTGCCCCGTCCGAAGCACATGTCGGATATCTGGTCATAGTCTCTATAATCCGATATTCATGACCTGGTCACAATATCTCGATTGGATGCGCATCACTCAAGAGCACTAGTACGTATCCTGCGTGACATCATCTCCACTATGACTGAAGTGATACTTCCATCTTGACATCACACCCAATACACTACGACTCTCTGATAAACCCAGAAGTGGTGTACGCAGAACGGTTAAAGCCCTGTACCACCAAGACCAAAGTCTACCGATTATCGCAAGTATTAGCGATGTAAGTCTCAGGTTAAGACTATACACACCTACCTTGATTTCGGCCTCCCATAGACACATAGTCATAATACCAATGGGATTCCGAGGGGTCTATCCAGAGCGAAGCTGTTTCCCGTACCATCGGTGAAACACGACCTCCTATCGCACTTGCATAAGTATCCGATACTTATATATATAAGAACTATGCCGTTGTGCCCTCACAACGCACACAAGTGCAATACTAGCCTATTCTGCATTATCGATGTCCAGTCTCGATAATACTCCGGCTAGGGATATTTAATGATTAAACCTTCGGGGATTGATATTGTCTCATATCATTCTCAATCCAGGAATTAATCATAGGGACCTCTCTTCATTTATATATCTATGGTGATCTAATCACAAATGATGAGAGTGCAATTTCCTTGTCACATAGTTAATTTGCTACAACAACACAATGATCTGTGCAAATAGTGACGCTATGGGTCATTTTGTCCAACAGCAACGGCTACTAACCGTTGGGCTGGCCCCCAGCCTTTGGGGGGAACGTTAGAACCCTAGGTTTCCAACCGATTCCAACCGAAATCGGAACCGGTTGGAACCGGAACCGTCCGGTTCCAACCGGTTCGGTTCCGGTTCCGAACCGAAACCTTGGTCAGGTCTAGTCATAACAACCAACTCATATTTCGAGAGAGAGATTCGGGGTTATCTAGATAGACAACTTGAATCCATGTGCTTATGATGGAGTCTTTTTTGTGCGGCTTGCATTTTTATTATAATATAATTTTTATTTAATAAATTTATTAATTTAATTTTATAATTTTAATATAAAATCGTGATGTGGCAAATGAGAAAATGTTTAATTTATATATATATAAATAATAAAATTAATTAATATTTTACAAGTAAAATTCATCCAATTGAGTAAACAAAACATTACTTCTTTTTTAGATATTTTTATTGACAAGTCCCATCTACCACCACTCAGTGCAAACCTAAGGTCAATTTCTACTGTTAGCAAATCTCTGATTCTGCAAACTTGATATCCTTACTGCTGCATTTCTTATCTTTCTTTTTTAATATTAAAAAATTATAATATATGTTCATTGAAACTTTAAAACTAAACAACTAGAGTTTGATGTTGAAAAAATAATTTCAAATCAGGCGTTGATAACAATTAATCTTGTCAAATAATTGTTGAATTTAGATAACTATTGACTCGAGTTGAATGGGTGTGCTAGGCGTGTGGAAAAAAATAATAATAATAATTGTCATTTACAGTAAATTACAAGGTGAATATTTTATTAAAATATTTTTTGAGTCTAAATAGCGGTATCCTACAATAAAATGTAATTATTTTTCCTACCCTTTTCGAAAAGACGTCTATTGTGAAAATAATATATAGATCTCGAGCGAGGCCAACAATTTCTTAAGAAGCATGTGTAAAGTTACTTGGGTACAAAAATGCCATACATTGCCAGAAACACAACAAATACATACAAATTTCAATTTTCTGTCATAAAAGACTAAAAGAAATATGCACATTAGTGCTTGCTTTGCACAAAACCAATGAGATTTTATAATACAAAGCTCTTCTCATAATTGGGGGGTGAAAAAAAAAAGTTAATAAACAAAAAAATGACAACCAATGAAAGCGAAAAATGAGGGATTCAGGAGAGCTCCAGTACAATGTGTTCCGGATCCCTCACAATTTCAATTATAAGTGTTGGATTTACATCTAGACGCTCAGAATTTTAATACAAAGTCTTCCTTCTCTCTCCATCAGTCAATCACATCAATTATTACCAAATAGTAAATTAAACAAAAAAAAAAAATTTGAAAAAATTTATATTAGTATAAGATCAGATGGACCCGATTCGTTAAGTGAAATAAAACTTCGTGAACTGGAGATTTTCAATGAACATTCATCAGCCTAGTTCATAAAAAAGAATGAACTTTATTTTAGTTTGCTGATTTTTCAATTATATTAGAATAGCGAGTCATCCCTACCATCTAAAGCAAAAGATAAATCCTTGTAGAAATTAAGTGATTAAATCTATCAAGAGTCCAAATATTTGCAAGTTCCTTGGCGTTATATAATACGGGGAATCAAACAATATGATACAAAAACACATACATGACAAGTTGTTATCCACTTGTAGAATGCGACCCTTTTCCGCCAAGTGTCTGAATTATAGCTTCCAAAAGTTTAATTTCCTTGTCACGCTCGGAGATCTCTTCTTGCTTTGCACGTAACTCTTCCATGTGCAGTTCAAAAACTTCTGCAGCCAAAAACAAAATTGGTTTTATCAATTGTTTGCGAAAGGCTAGTATGTGAAAGTTCAGTGCCTGTACTTGTAGACATGAGAGCCTGTGGCCACCATTAGATTAAATGACCAGTGGTATATTTTCTGCACTCTTCTACAAAGCATTTTGAAAAATCATTGTCCAGAAAGTAGCCATAAGGAAAAATAGTAAGCAGCTTCATTCATGATTTCCCAGATTTTATCCAATAACATAATTTCCTTTTCCATAAAGGCCAAGTTTGGGGAAGGATATATCATAAATCCCATGGTGTGCATTAAGTTATAAAGAGGGCACAAGCCAGGCTCCTAAGACCTAGAATTCTGGGACAAATAGGGAAACTGAGATATGGAAGACGATGATGAGATATGAAAGTTTATTTGATTTAAGAAGCTTTATTGAAATAATTAGGAAGTTTTTATTTTATTATTGAAAGTTGTTTTATTCATAGGATTTATTCAGAAAATGATTAGCGTTTAGGCACTATAAATAGTGATATTGCTTTTATTTTTCAACAGAAAATGAATTAAAGAAATAATATTATTGTTCCGTGCAAACAGCCTGTGTGGCTATTTTCCTTTCCCTTCCCCTGGTTTTCTCATCTTTCTCTCTTCTCTTGGCTTGTTTTTCCTCTCAATCTTCTCTTATTTCTAGTTCGTCTTTGTTCCGCATCAAGTTGGTATGAGAACCTAATCCTTAAAGTTTTCCTTTTTTTTTTTCCCGAAAAAAGATAGGAAAAAAATCCCAAAAGATTAAAACCGTAGCCGCAACAATCTATAAGCACTGTTCAAACTCGTTCACTGTAGAGACTTAGTTACGATAGAATTTCGACACTATAGCAACTCCGTTATTGTAGCGACTCAGTCACTGTTCATCGACTTGTTATTTTCTGAATTATGGCATATTATTCTTCCAAAAGCATTATCTATGAAGTGCCATACTTTGATGGTTCGTGGTGTTAGAATTAGAAAAATATCTATAAGATTACTAGAGTTATGGCAATAATATCTAAAATTTTATTATGTAATTATGAGTAGAATTATGTAATTAAAGGTAGATTAATTTCATTTTCTAATGTAGTCTAATAGCTATATAAAGCCTATTCCTGTACAGTTTTATTTATTCAATTATAAGAGGATTCTCTCTACTTTTACATGGTATTAGAGACAAATCGATCCTAAAGTTTTCTTGTTTCCTTTTTGGTGGGAGTTAGCAGGCCGCTTCAAACGCCGCTACAACCAACACCCTAGATTTCGCCTCTGTCATATCTCGTCGTTGATTTGAAAATCCGGCACCACCATCGTGCATAGAGGCCGCCGATCTACCCACCCCTCAAAACCGCACTGCCAAAGGAGCCCCCACCCATAGCCGAAACGTCCTAAACTCACAATCCCTAGATTTTGCTGTTGCCGTGTTTCTGATCGCCATTTCAAAAATCCGGCACCACCACCATGACAAACGAAGCCAATCTACCCGCCCTCCAAACCACATTGCCACAGCCTCCGCATGTGTGACCCACGCGCCACCACTTTCTGTCGTCCGATTTTCGGCCTTCCAGATCCATTCCCCTATATTTTTTGGAGCTCTTTTCCGCCATGGCAGGCCCTGAAAGTGATACTTTTTAGATTCCTGGAAAATTGTTGTTATATAAACGTCTAGTATTACCTTCACACCCCGAATGGACTGACTTTCATGCGAGAGTTCCATGATAACCATCATGTGGGCCCTCTGGAGCCTTCCGAACTTATAGAAGATTGGCCGATAATGTATACAGGAGAGGGATGAAAAAAGATATTTATCATTATGTTGCTGAGTGCGAAACTTGTCAGAGGTAGAAATATCAAGCCAAATATCCTGCGGGCTGTTGCACCCGCTGCCAATTCCAGATGTTACTTGGGAAGATATTGCAATGGACTTATCATGGGTTTGCCTAAGTCGGGAGGTTATGATGTGATCATGGTAGTAGTGGATCCACTCTCCAAATATGGGCACTTTTTGCTACTAAGGCATCCATATACTACTTGCCAATAAGGTGGTGGCAGAATTATTCACTAAGGAAATGGTGGCAGAATTATTCACAAGTGGTCAGATTGGATGGTATTCCGAGGCCAATAGTTAGTGGTCGAGACCCTTTGTTTTTTAGCCATTTCTGATCAGAATTATTTAGGTTACAAGGCACAACATTCAAGATGAGTTCGACATATCATCCACAAACCAATGAGTAAACCGAAGTTCTCAACAGATGCTTGGAAACCTATCTCAGATGCTTTGTGTCGAAACAACCTAATCATTGGTTTAGATGGGTACATTAGGCAGAGTATTTGTACAACACTAATTTTCAAGCATCCACGGGGAAGTCGACGTCTGAGATATTATATGGGAGACCTCCAACAGTGCTTAGCAAGTACGTGAGGGGCGAATCGTTGGTTGAGGTGGTGGCGCAAAAATTAGAAGAAAGAGATTAAGTAAATCGGCACTGAAGTTCAATTTACATTGTGCTCAAGATCGAATGAAAACGGCAATGAATGCTCATAGGAAAGACATTTCTTTTGTGGAAGGAGATTAGGTGTGTTTAAAGTTACAAACCCACAGGCAGCACTTGGTGTCCAGGTGAGTTAATACCAAGTTGGCAGCGAGATTTTACGGACCATTTAAAATTCAACAGAAAGTGAGAGCAGTGGCTTATAAGTTGGAACTTCTTCAAGGTTCTCGGATTCACCCAACGTTTCATGGGTCTCAACTAAAGAAGGCCTTGGGGACACGCTAGGTACAATTAGAATTGCCAAGGGAAATGGAGGAAGAGAGTCATGATATAACAGAACCTGAGTTAGCTCTATCCCAATGTACTATGCAAGAGAGAGGTCGCAAGTCCATCAATGGTTGAACAAATGGAGGAACAAGTCATTGGAATAAGCTACTTGGGAAGATAGTAAAATCATCAGTCAACAATTTCCGGGTTATGGACTTGGGTACAAGTCCTTCCTTTCGGAGGGAAGCAATGTCCGGTTACTTTCAAATGGGCCAGTTGAGGACGTGGGGAGCATACAAGAAGTTCCAGCCCAAATGCACAAGCCACCGGTTCAGCAAGTATTAAGTGAGGAGGAGAAAAAAGGGAAATTGAGGAAGAGGACACTCATTAGTTGAATAGGTGCTGACGTGTTAGTGAGTTAGGGGTGATGATGAGAGCAGGAGTGAGAGGTGCTTATATATATGAATTAGTTATGTTATGAGGGGTAGCTTTTCGGATCTTTCTGGGGGAAGAATATTTAGGTTGTTAAGGGAAATCTCAGCATGAGCTAGATGTCCTGAGGGCCTGATGGTTTCTTGATATTGTAATGGTTGATCATAGTGAACTCTCGATTCCATTTCAATTTATATTTTCTTTGCTATTGTGATTTGTGAGTTGCTTATTATTGTTTTATATCCAATTTACACAACTGTTCCATCAGTATTAGAATAAACTATTAAATAAAAACAATGAAAAAGAATAGACTAATTGAAAAGGGCATTTATACATTAAGTGTTAGAATTAGGAATATAATAATTAGAATGATTGCTAGAATAATTAGTATTTGTGTGTGATATTTACCTTCATAATTTGTTGAATTCTCAAGGCTAAATAAAGCCATCTCTAGTAAATACTTTCTTAAACAAATATATAGAGTATTCTACTCTACTTCTCTACATGGTATCAATAAGTTGATCCTAGGGCTTCTTTTCCTTGTTTCCGGAAACACAGTCGCCATTACCTCCGTCGTCATTGTTCCGGCGTGTCCGGCGACACCTCTGACATCCTCCGACTCTTTGATAACCGGTTGTCTCAATTCAGTCGTTGGTTTCTTCCCTTGGAGTGCCCCTATCCCTAATTTTCCCAAAATACTCTTGAAACCCTAGATTTCCCACCACCACTTTCCGCAATTATTTTACCCAAACTGCCACCACCATCACACTCAGACCCCGCCGATCTACCCTCGCCGTGAACCGCGCCGCTGTCTTCAACCCCACGCGCCGTCACGCGCCAATTTTCCCTCTGCGCGTGTGTCCCACGCGCCTCCATCTTGCCTGCGCGTGCCAGTTTTCCCTCTAGTTTTCAGAGATACTTCCTATGGCTACCGCATCTGAAGGCGACACTCATCCCCGAGCTCAAATCTTGCCTAAATCAGGTGCCTCAGTTCATATTCTTTCTGGTTCTCATGTTATTACATCTGAAAAGTTAATTGGCTCTTTAAATTGTCTCTTGGTCGGCATCAGTTGAATTATGGTTTATGGGGTAAGGGTAAGAAGACCACTTGACCTCCAGTTGGGATGATAAGCTATACCGGATGACGAGCGCAAATCTTGGAAAAAGATTGATGCTCAATTATGTAATCTCTTATGGCAGTCCATTGAACCAAAACTTATGTCGGGTTTCGGATCTATAAGACTTGCCACAAGTTATAGAGTAAGGCTCAAGCTTTGTATACTAACAATATCCAGAGATTTTATAATGTTGTGTCCAATATGTTTCACCTGCATCGGCGCGATATGGTTGTCTGAGTATATTGGTCGAATTGAATCATTGCGAGAGAAGTTCAATTCTATCTTGTCAATTACTACTACTATTGCTGAACAGGAACGCCAACGAGAATAGTTCTTTATGGGGTTGACTTTGCTAGAGATATGATCTGAGCTTCAGTCCGTTCGTGATCAGATATTGGCCAGTGCTACTATCCCCTCTGTAAAATGTTTCTGCTCGACTCCTTCGAGTCTCCTCTGCCGTCATTCACTCTGGGTCCCCATTCGCAGAGACTTCCATCTTAGCAACACAGGACAGTTCCAAGGGCGGTCGGGGTCCCAACCAAGGTGCGCGTCCAAAATGCACTTACTGTCATAAGCTTGGTCACCTCCGAGAGCGTTGTTATCAGCTTCATGGCAAACCACCCCGTCCCCCTACTGCTAAGGTTGCTCAAGTTGACAGCTCTGCATCCCCTGACTCTTTCGAGCAACCATTTCAGCATGTCACTTTATCTGGCTCGACTTATGCAGCTTTCCTTCATTATCAGGCCTCTCAGCAATCATCCTCCGCCTCCGTTGGTTACCCTTACTAATGGTTCTAAAAAAATTGCTTAAGGCATAGGGCAAACTTCTCTTATTCCTTCCTTACCTTTGAAATCTGTTCTTTATGTATTGGGATGGCCTTTTAATCTTATCTTTATATGGTTACCCTTGCTAATGGTTCTAAAACAGTTGCTAAAGGCATAGGGCAAACTTCTCTTATTCCTTCCTTACCTTTGAAATATGTTCTTTATGTACTGGGACGTCCTTTTAATCTTATCTCTGTCAGTAAACTTGCTCATGATCTTAACTGTTCTGTCATCTTTCTTATTAATTCTATTGTTGTGCAGGACCAAAGTACGGGCCGGATGATTGGTACAGGACGTGAGTCACAAGGCCTCTATCATCTTTCGCGGTCGCTCCCTTCTGTTGCTTGCGCTTATTCTGATTATGCCACAGTCATCCATTGTCGTTTGGGTCACCCCAATCAGTCCAAGCTCCAGAAGTTGGCTCCGCAACCGCATCTATCTAATCTATCTTCATTTAATTGTGAGTCGTGTCAACTTGTAAAACAAACTCGTACTAAGTTTCCCAAGCGTGTCAATAATCGGGCTGCGTCCCTATTTGAATTAGTTCATCTTGATGTTTGGGGTCCATGTCGTGTCAACTCTATTTTGGGATTTCGATATTTTGTTACATTTATTGATGATCATTCTCGCAACACTTGGTTATTCTTACTTAAAGATCGTTCCGAGTTATTTTCAGTTTTTAAAACCTTTGCTGAGATTCAAACTCAAATTGGTGTTCTTATCTGTATCTTACGCAGTAATAATGCACGAGAATATTTTTCTGTCCCGTTCAAAGACTTCATGCCTTCTCTTGACATTCTTCATGAGTCACCATGTGCTCACACACCCCAACAAAATGATATAGCTGAACGTAAAAACCGACATCTTATTGACACAGCCCGCACCCTATTACTCCACAATCATATGCCACTTCGTTTTTGGGGGATGTTCTAACTGCTTGTTATTTAATCAATCGTATGCCTTCCTCTATTTTGCAGAATCCAGTTCCCCACTCCATTCTGTTTCCAACTCAACCCCCCCATCATCTGCCACTTTGCATATTCAGTTGTGTCTGCTTTGTCCATAACCTGAAATCGGGTCAAGATAAACTAGGTGCCAAGTCTACCAAATGTATCTTCTTGGGTTACTCTCGACTCTAAACTCCAAAAATGGTACTATTGTTATTCTCCCGATGATAACCGTTATATCATTTCGACTAACGTCACCTTCTTTGAGTCATCTCCATTTTTCTCTCCCGATACACCGACCATCCCACCTCTCCTGAGGTCCTTCCCGTTCCATTCTACAATCCTCCGACAGAGAAAGTGCCCTTACTTCGGCCTCTTCAGGTCTACCACCGTCGTCCTCGCCCCCCACCTTTCGCTGGTCCCAACACCGTCGTGGCTGACTCACAACCTGCTCCAGCTCCTCCCTATACAATGGACATGCCTGCACAAAATGGTCCTATTCCTACCCGCAAAGTATATGTTCCACTCGTAATCCACATCCTATTTACACATTTATGAGTTATCATCGTTTATATGCACCATATTATGCTTTTGTTTCCACAGTCTTTTGTTTCTATTCCTAAAAAGCTCAGTGGGGCACTATCACACCCAGGGTGGAAGCAGACAATGGTTGATGAAATGACCACCTTACACTCTAGTGTCACTTGGAATTTAGTTCCTTTACCGCCCGGAAAATCTGTAGTTGGTTGTCAGTGGGTTTATACAGTGAAGGTTGGTCCCGATGGGCAAATTGATCGTTTTTAAGGCTTGTCTGGTTGCCAAAGGCTATACACAGATATTTGGTATAGACTATGGTGACACATTTTCTCTTGTGGCCAAGATTGCCTTTGTCCACTTGTTCCTCTCTATGGCTGCCATGCGTCATTGGCCCCTTTATCAGCTAGAAATCAAGAATGCCTTTCTCCACGGTGATCTTCAGGAAGAAGTTTATGAAGCAACCACCTGGTTTTGTTGCTCAGGGAGAGTATGGATTGGTATGTCGGCATCGTCGTTCTCTTTATGGTTTAAAACAGTCTCCTCGTATTTGGTTTAGAGGTTCAGTTCCGTGATTACATGTTTTGACATGATTCGTAGTGAAGCTGATCACTTTGTTTTCTACCGCCATAGAAGTGGGTTGTCACTTTTATCATAGAGAAAATTTTATCAAGATGTATTGCTACTATTTTTGTCAACTCATAAGGTCAATTAGCAATTGTCCTTACTAAGTCTCTTTGAGGTTCTCGCATTGATTTCATTTGTACCAAGCTTGGTGGATATAACATGTATGCTCCAGCTTAAGGGGGAGTGTTAGAATTAGGAATAAAATAATTAGATTGATTGCTAGAATAATTAATATTTATGTGTAATATTTACCTTCCTACTTTGTGGTATTCTCAAGACTATATAAAGTCATCTCTTGTAAATACTTTCTTAAGAAAATATATAGAGTATTATATTCTATTTCTCTACACTAAGTTTGATCTATCATTGTGTGGGCAATAGCTTTGTGTCTTGGCTTTCAAAGGTGATGACTTTATTGCCAAGTCATTGATGTAGCATCAACTTTCCCCAAATAAATAAAGTCAATTCTGATGAGTTAATATCAACTTTCTAGTAAGGATGTCCAGACTTTTCGAAAGTAAGGATAAGTTGATGTGATTCATTAGATCAATCAAATGCCATTTCATTGACTTCAATGTGATAAATGCACTGACAACTTTTTAGCTGACAACAAGATTAATTAGACAAAGACAATGCAATGAGTCATTGGATTGATCCAATGGTTCACATTAATCCATGCTTACTTTAGAAAAGTAAGGAAGCCACAATTGATAATGGTTGTGCGTGTGTGTATACATACACACACACACACATATATATATATATAAAGTAGTTGTCATATAAAGACATCCATGTCTTTTTAAAATGCAAACAGAGCTAAAGAGAAAAAAAAACAACAAATACAAAACAAAAAACGGACTTCAATGCATGATTTTACCTTTTAATGCACTGAAGTTCGTGTTTTTTCCTCTTACAGCTTCGTTAGTATTTTTAAAGATGCGAACATTTGCACAAGATAAGGGTTGATATATTTCACTGTTCGAAAACGCACCCTAAGCAGCCATTTTCGTTCAGCGGCAGGACGCCGCAGCGCTAACACCAAATCGGTGGGGTTAGCGGCTAGGATAATAAGCGCCCTAGTTGCAACATCAAATTGGTGGGGTTAACGACAAGAATGGTGGTAGCGATCAGAATGTTAGGAAGAAAATGTCGATATGGTATTTGTGCCAATTTGTGCAATTGAATGGGTAGTTAATGTCTGTGTGTTTGGAAGAAATGTTGACGTTAGGGTTCCATCAATGTCCAAATAAGGACACTAGTCTGTTTAAACTATTTTTATTCCTATGCCACATCGTCGTTTGTCAATACGTTGTTATAGAATATAAAACTCCAAACCTAGTAAGTATCAATTAGTGGTTTTGCTTCGTAAACTGAAAAATCTAGTAGTTTGACATGTATCGGTCTCAGTTTGTTAAGTTAACAAGTAAGAGTGCTCTTGCAAAGTGCGAGTCTTTCATTGGGTGGTCAAAAGTTTTGGTTGACTTTTGATTTATCCATTGATTTTTGTTTTTACCTTTTGTTTTCCAATTTACAGATCAATAAATGCTGATTACTTTGGTCAAGTGGACTCATTAAGACGGTTAAGAGTGCTTCAAAAATTAAAATTAAAATGAATTCACAAACCTAACATTAATTGAATTTACAAACTTGTCATTAATATTTAAATGATGTACTAAGCAGTGTTCTAAAGTTATGCTTGGCGGCCCTAGGCCGCCGCGCCTGGCCCCAAATCGTTGGGGCTAGGCGGTCGCAAGAATGGGCGTCTTTTTCTGCCCATTCCAGTGAATTTTCGCCTCCAAATTGACTGTTGATCGACAGTCAACGGTCGTTGACGGCCTCAGATTTCAAAATTAACAGTGAATCTAACCATTTCCATGCTTAATTTCATCCTAATTACACAAATTTTCGTAAATCCCCAAATTTTTAAAAACCCAATTTCTTCAATTGTTCTTGTTTTTCATCAAATTGAACCTTTAGAAAGCTTAACCATCACTCAAATAATATTTTCCTAACATGAATTTGTCCAAATTCCACCAAATCTTAACCCTAATTTTAAAAATCCCTAATTTCCAAGGAATTTCCTAGGCTTCGCTAGGCGCTGCGCCTAGTACGTTTTAGAACCTTGGTACTAAGCATGTGTAGAAAGTGAAATTGGGCTATATTGAAATGCTTAAGGTGTGAAATTAGGATTATATTCACATACGGTGCCAATCAAATATAAGATATTTGAACCAACAATTCATTGTATATTATATAAAAAAAAAATAACAATCATTGATAAAAGTTATTAGCATGATATAAAATTTTGAAGTTTGAATTCCATTCATATCAAGATTGGCAAGAATTAACAAATCACTCTTTATCATGAATTTGAATACATAATTAGGAACAAATTATACTTTAAAAATCAAGTTTAGGAATAACAATATCTATTTTACTTTAAAATGTTTATTTTTTAGGCTACTAAACTTATGACAAAATAATAATCTGGCATTGCAAAATTTGAAATATTACATGTTACTACTAAAGTCATACAAAATCTAACATTTTACTACTTTTCTATTAGTTGACCGTCAGTTGACTTAACTGACCTCGATGTTAAAATGCAATAGTCAACTAAGGGTCGACTAAGATTTTGATAGAAAAATAGTAAAATATTAGTTTGCACTAAGTTTAGTAGTATAATGTCAATGTAATATTTCAAAATTCGCAATACTCAATTGTCATTTTACCCTAAATTTAGTAGTAAAATGTAAATAACCCTATTTTTTTATTTTTCAAACATTATCTAGTTGAATTTGCATGATTTGGATCTTTCATTCTATTGGATAATATTAAAAATTAATTGCCACCGAGGAACTTCCTAATCCTTAGCTAATCCCGACTAATGTGTAGCGAGTTTTAGAACATTGATATATTTGATTGAAATTAAAACCATATTTCTCCAATGTTTGTTATCCAAACATGTGACACAAGTAAAAATCCTAGTGCAGTTTCTTTCAAAGAATTTTATACTTATTTCTATTTTACAAAATGAAAAAACGCTCATGAATGCAGAATGCACTTACTTGTCGTATTTTCAAGCTCTTTTGTGATCTCTTGTGCACGTAATTCAGCAGCTTTTTGTGCTGCCTCAGCTTGTCGTTTTTCTGAACGAGAATGAGCAGCGGCTGTTATGGCGGCATCTAGCTCTCTTTCTAGAGTCTCTACTCTTTGTTCAAGAACCTATATGCAAAATAGATAGAAATAAGTCTACTGGTACTTCATGGAAAGTATCGTCACATGCTAGCAGGCAAAAATATTAGGAAGGTAATTCAGACTATAAGATAAGGTTTACATATGGTTTCTATTCTAAAAACCATTTTAATGTTCTCAAAGATGAGAAAACAAAAGGTTCATACATGTGTGAACAAAAACAAGAAGTAAAAGCTCTCAAAAATATCTTCTTGTTTTCACTAATTTTCAATCCTTTTTAAAAATTGAATTCAACATATAAAACTCGTCAATGCTTCCCACATACAAATTGCTAAATTTAAATAGCAAATCAAAGATATATATGCTACCATTCCAAACATTGCTAGTATATGTTAATTTATTTCATTCAATTGTCCAAGATGCTCAATTCTCTCATATAACCCAATTAGCAAACAATTTGCAAATAAAGAACATCTTACGATCCATATAATACAAATTAGCTTGCTGCTAGAAAGAACTTCTAACAATCTACCTTCTTCTCTGCAGCACCATAGAAATGTGATAAGGGCTATTCACTCTACTTAATGACATAACGGGTAACATACATATTGTTTTCAATATGAGTGTGACTACTACCTTGTTGTTCTCAAGACATAAAGAAGAAATGGTTTCAATTTATCCGTCTTCCTCATTATAGTTTACGTTATCTACAACCCATTGACATACTCTATTCTATACAGTTCTATCATTTTCTCTTGTCGTTGACATGGTTCTAAAAATGCTAGGCACTAGGTGTACGGTAGGGGAACGCCTAGACCTTCTAGGCGGCGCTTGGACGAACAAGCTAAGCGACGCTAAGCGATTTTATTTTTTATTCAAAAGATTTCGATTTAAGGTTAGCACTTGACAAATTGAAGTCAATTAAATAATTAAAGAACTATTTCCTTAATTACAAGCTACAATCAATATGTTATCAACTAAGATCTCCCTATACAAGGAAACTATGTACAACCAATCAATATTCTATCAATAAAGTTATCCTAAACAAGGAAACTATATATAACCAATCAATACGCTATCAATCAATAACTCCCTAAACAAAGAAACTATAAAAAAAAAATAAAAAAAAAAAAAAAAAAAAAACCCTTCCCTTAATCATAGCTACACTATAGGGAAAGAATATACTATTCAACAAGATATATTGACAAGATTCAGAGTTAGGGTTTGAAGATTCTGGCCATTGTAGAAGGCAGCTCTAACTGCTGTTGCCGGTGCATGCAGCTCTCGCGATGCTGCCTTTCCGACGAACGCGCTACTCCACCATGATCAGAAATGACAGGCCAACATATCCCATTCGTCCACATGCCAATCAAAGCCACAGTTTGCAATAGATCTGTATTTCCAAGTGGCCGCCACCTAGTGGTTAGGCCTCTTCTAAGTGGCCTCCTAGGCTGTTTTTTAGAACAGTGGTCGTTGACTATTAGTGTTATTAAAGGCGCACTAAAGCACAAATGGTCCTAGGGCTAGGCACGCGCTTGATGAAGGTGAGGCGCAAATTGCATACAAAAAAAGTATCCAGTCAACTAAAACAAGAGAAATCATAAAAATATATCAAAAACAATTACAATAATTTAAATACCGATAATATAACTTAATATGTTTGTCGAAATTTGACAACTATGCTTGGATCCTCTATAGACTTAATTCAACGTTCATTCTGTGGCAGTAATTAATTCTTCTATTTTATCATTCTATGAATCTATTTAGGGAGTTTCATAGTTCATTTGAAGAGTGCATAGTCCAAATGAACACGATTCTCTTTCTTCCATATGATACCTGAAGCAAATAACAAATATTGACTGAAACTCTTCACCTGTTTGTAAATCAAACAACTGATGATGAATTATTACGATATTGTGCCAATTCCAAGACATCTAAACACTACCCAGCAACATTTTGTCTTTTCTTTTTTGGTCTGATAAGACATAAAAGTACCAACCAAAATTAACATACAATAGATTTCAAATTAGAAATTTTTTCTATAATAGAATGAAGAATTGCAAGATCAGATCAGACCGATTTACAGCAGTGGAAGTTGATAAAGAAAAACATAGATCAGCAATTGAATGAAAATAGAGAAGAAAGACAAACTTTGATGGTTCTAGATTGTTCAGAGCTAAGAGAGGCTTTGGCGAAGGTGTCTTCATCGACAAAGACAGCTTTCTTGAGCAGTAGTTTTTGGAGAGATTCCAAATTTAAAGACATCTCCGTTAGATTTGCGATGGCGCCTCTCCATCTCTCCTCGCTTCCTTTCATCTTCTGCTTCTCCTTCTCTCTCTCCTGCTCCATTTTTATTCCCCCCTCTTTCAACGAAACAGATTTCATTTCATTTTTTATATATATTAAAATATCATTGGGCTGTTACTGTTAACCCCTCCTCATTCTTTCTTCGTTGGGCTTCTTTACAATGCAAGTTTGTCAAACGGTAACATCCAAGACTGGTCTTTTTTTCTTTTTTTCTTTTTTTTGTTTTGTTTTGTTTTTTGTTTTTAAATTATTCATATTCCATCATTATTAGCTCTCCTATATGAAGAAAATAAAAATTGATTACACTAGAATATAAAATTTTTAAAATTAATGAAGCCAATAATGAGGGCTTATAATGAAAAATCTAAATTCACATATAATATAATAAAAAATTTCTTGATTTCCTAAGCCGATCACATTGATATGGCATGATTATATGGTTAGCATTGTTGGACAATTATAACTCATAGCGTCACTATTTGTACAGATCATGGTGTTGCTGTACAATTAACTATGTGACAAAGAGATTGCACTCTTATCATTTGTGATTAGATCACCTAGATATATAAATGATGAGAGGTCCTTGTGATTTGTTCCTGGACAGATAATGATATGAGACAGTATCAGTCCACGAAGGATAAATCATTAAAAATCCCTAGTCATAGTATTATCGAGATTGGACATCGATAAATACGTAAAAGACTAGTATTACACTTGTGCACGTTGTGAGGGCACAACAGCATAGTTCTCATATATTTGGGTATATGATACTCATGCAAGTGTGATAGGAGGTTGTGTTTTACCGATGGTACGGGAAACAGCTTCGCTCTGGATAGACCCCTGCGGAATCCCATTGGTAGTATGACTATGTGTCTATGGGAGTCTGCAATCAGGGTAGGTGTATTTGGTCTTAACTTGAGACTTGCACCGCTAATACTTACGACAATCAATATACTTTGGTTGAGGTCGTCCAGGGCTTTAACAGGTTCTGTGTAAGCCAATGTTGGGATTTGAGAATCGTAGTGTTGTTGGGTGTGATGTTAAGACGAAAGTATCACTCCAGTCATATGGAGATGATTGTCACATAGGATACGGAACTCGTTCTCTTAAATGCTCGAGCTATCGGGATATTATGACTAGGTCATGTATATCCGATTATAGAGACTAGTTGCCAGACATCCGATATGTGCTTCGTACGAGGCAGACACAATTCCAGCCCCATGCCTAGCACGTGAACATCCAATACTGGATCGACATACACAATACAACGGTATACTATGCTTGATATAGATCGCTTATTCCTGTAAGCATGTTTCTGGAGAATTGGGTAGGCATGGCGCTTTGCTAGAGGCCAACCTTGTGTTGTAAATCGGTACAAACGTAGTACTAGGTACTTACGTGTTTGGATAGTCCGACGACCGTATTTACTGCCAATATATCCGGGGATCTCATGGGTCGCTTCCCGAAGATTCACCGATGATGTATGACTCGCACTTTATTTTATCTGGGATAAAATATTAATTAAAGAGAGAGAACGATTAATTTGGAATTAATCGATGAAATAATATATTTGATATATTATACGAAATTGGATTTCGACGCGGAATTAAAATTAGATTTTAATTCGGGCGAACGAATTAATTTAGAATTAATTCGTTAGCGACGTGAATAGTGATTTCGCTAGGCGTAATCGTTTAATTACGTCGCGACGAAAAATTTGTTAATTTGGAATTAGCGAACTCGAGCCCGGGATTATTTGTGAGCGCATTCGCATTTCAAATTCGAGTGCGGCATGCAAGTCAAATCAAGCGTCAAATCGTTAGTCACATAAAGCGTCAAATCATTAGTCACTTTGAGTGATGTGACAACTTGTCACTTGATTGATTGATTGATGTGAATAGTGATGTGGTAGTTGAAAAGCATTGATGGCTTTTGCTTTTTGCTTTTTGCTTTTTGATTTTTGATAAATGAAAAATTGTTTTTGTATATTTGTTTTGTTTTTGGAAAATAAAATAAATATATAAACAAAAAAGCATTTTCTTTTTCTCTCTCACTGGTATACGGTTTCATGGAAACCAATTTTTCCCTCCTCTTCTTCCTTCTCCCTCTCACGGCTTGGAGCCGATTTCTTCCCCAATTTTTCTGGTTAGACCGAAAATAAGAAGAAGAAAAAGAAGTGCTAGCACACCATGAGTTATCCTAAGGTGATAGGGCAGTGTTCTTGTGAGCTTGGAATCAATTTTGGAGCTTAAAGCTTGGAGCTTCCATGGTGTTCATCAATGGCCAAATTTTGGAGGGACAAAAACCAGTGAAACTGAGCAGCCCACTGCTCCATATGCACACTGCTGAGCTTCAACAAGGAGGAAGAAATGGTTTTGTTCTTCGTAGCATCAAACCGTTCAATGTGAGTATCTATTCCGCCTTACTCCTTTGTGTATTCATGCGAATTTCTTGCTTGATTTCATGATCTTGGGACCTAATTTGAAACCAACAATGGTATCTTGAGTTTTGATCAAGCATGAAAAAGTTAGGGTTTGAAATTGGGTAAAATCAATTGAAGCATGATTTGGTTAAATTGATTGATTAAGTATGCTTGTATGTTGATTAATTGAAGTTGTGCATGATCAATTTCATGAAATTGGATTGGATCCATTTTCCCCAAATTTTTGGGCATGGCCGAAAATCATAGAGCCTTAATCTCTTGGTAATTTTTTGTTTTTTTATCATTGGATGACTTAAAATAATTGGGTAATGTTGTTTTGAAGTTCAATTGGATTGAATTTTGATTTGGAACAATTTTCCCTTTAAAAGTAGGCTTGGCCGAAAATGATGTTTTTTGAAATTCATTGTGATTTTTTTATTTGATTCATTGGATGAGTTGAATTGATTTGGGAAATGATGATTGTGGATTCAATTGGATGAAACCGAATCAGATTGAAAAAACCCCTAATTGCCGAGACTTTAAGCATGTAAATGGGTTTGATTTTGATTGAATTGTGTTGGACATATTTGATTGTAGAAGTGCATGATTAATTAGGCTAATTGATGTTTTAGAAATGTTAATTGGGTAATTAATTGTGTATAACACTTAGGTTAATTAATTATGGAATTTGGAATTTTATAAGTTAATTAATTGGGCTTATTTTGGAAATTGGGCCTTAAATGTTGTAATTGGGTTTTTGGGCTTGGTTGTACCAAGTTAGGTTTATGCCATTTGGTTGGATCTAATTGGGCCTAAAACCGCATCCATAAAGTCCAATTATGACTTAATGGACCTTAATTATTTAATTAGGCTAATGGGCCAAGATTGATTTCTGGGCTTATGGGGTAACTCCCGGATTGGATTTTGGTTATCGGTTTGACCCGAGTTGACCAAAAGTCCACGCCTTAAAGAAATTAATTAAAAGCCCATTGGACTTTAATTAATAAACATTAGATGTTAATCGGGCTTTAAGACCCATAACGATTGAATTTGGAATTTAAATCGTAAAGGTTCGTTATAAAAGTGTAATATTTATTTGGAATTAAATAGTGAATTAGAATTAAATACAAATTGAATTGGATTTAATGTTGTAGTTTAATTTAATTCAAGAATTCGTACTTTAAGTACTTATTCGCAAAACGAGTTTGACTCGAGCAAAAATCAAATCGTTGTTTGAACATTGGATGATCACTAATTATCAGATTAATTAATTGGATTAGATTGATTGATAACATGCTTGTGTGAATACATGGTTGAGATGCATGAATAATGTATATCGGATGGATATTAGTTGGGTGGGGCAATTTTAGAAATTGTAATAAATTTGATTTATTAATTGGATCTGCGTGTCCAGCCTTATCACCTCCATACTCTTTGTATTCTCTTCTCACCTATTCCCCTCAATGTAAATGAGGTTTCTTTAGAAGTGTAGTGTAACGGGTAGAAGTAAATACATGTGCTAGCGGGAGAGAGAAAGAGAGATTTGATCTAGGATCAATGTTAAAGTATCCATCCGCATATCATTATTATTTTATCATATGCGCTTTATTATGTGTTAGAATGCATGTTTAAGGGTGTTAGATGATGAGACATTAACAAAGATAATAAATTGGTTGCCAATTTGCACGCGAAAAATCCTCGTTCAATATTAAGCGTCTTTCCTTCCATTGAGTGATTCTCACTCAAGATCCGAGACGGCATTGGTTTGTTGGCCAAAGTCAAGGCCTTGTCTGTCGAAGATTTGTTTGAATCACGAAGGCTTTGTTCCATAACAATGTCTTGTCCAAGTTGTGGTTTGTTGGCCAAAATCAATACCACTTCTTGTCCATCGATATTGATTACGAAGCTTTCCATGGTCAATGGGTCGCGCTTGACTGGGATCACTAAGTTTGTTGTGCCAAAGTCAAGGCTTAGTTGATTTAGAGGAAAAAGGTTAGGTAATACATTGGATGTATTGGCATATATAAGATATATGTTTCATACTTGGATGTCCCCTACCGGATCTAGGAATTGGATTGGATCCAATCGATCTTAGAGATCTACCTAGTTAATTGTCATGCAATTTGTTGGCCAAAGTCAAGATTGTGTGATATTTAACGGGATCCTAGCCCATTAGGAGTACTCAACAGAGGGTTAGAGGCTCGCCGAAAAATAGTGGGAGGCAAGAATTGAATTTGCAATACTCGTTCAATTACTCGCCATACGCGCTCAATCACAAATTATTTCATCGTTAAATTAAATGTTAGTTGGACTAATATTTAAATTGTTGTTTTAAAAACAGTTGGACTGTATTATAGTTGATTATATATTGGATTATAGTAATCAATATATTTGAATAATAATTTCAATTTACAGTTGATTTTATAATTGGATTATAGTAATCAATGTAATTGAGGTTAATGATTTAAATATATTTGATTGTATAGTTGGACTATAATAATCAATATAATACATAGTACCACAAATCGTTGATAAATAGTTGGGACTATTAGAATCAAGATAAAATTGAAAGATTAGTGTTTAAAACATAATCTGGGTGAAAATGTATTTTTTAACGACTTTAATTTTCAAATTGGGAATATAACTTCAGGATGTCTTGGAAAAATAATAAGTTATTTTATTGATAAAATTAATATATAAGCCTAAGCTGGAGTTAAGCAAATAAGTGGAACATGATATTTGGAAATTCATGTAATGATAACTTTAGGCTTAATCCATTATACTTGTCAAGTTAAGACTCCTTAATTTCTGAATCAGAACTAAGGGATTAGATCTTAAAGTATGATAATGAAATTGAAGGATTTTCATGGATCTATTTTAAATCTTTGAAAATACTAATGTAATAAATAATTCTTTAGAATTAATGACTATTCGAGGAGATAAAGTCAAAATTTGCAATGAGGCAACTAGCGTAAGGCGCACTGTTGGGGTTGGTGCTCAGAGCGCCAATTCCCGGTTGTATTTCTGTTAAATACTTCTGTAAAACATTATTATTATGAATAATATATGCAGTTTCTATAATATAATCTATCTTTCTATATGGTAAAGACGTAATGACCCTAGAATGATTAGTCATGATACAGTTGCAAAAGCGTCGCAACGGACATTGAGTAGTATCATGACGTTGTCATTCTCAGACAGTTCCTGGTCAAGGTTTACACTACTTGGTCAGTATAGTAAACCCGTTGAGACCGGTACATGTCGTATACTGGAATATATGATTCCAATGGTTTCTCAATGAACCATAAGTCTTGGAGACTAGTATAGACGTGTAGGTGTTTATAGCGGATAAACACTGAACGACTCACCGAAGATTCTTAATGGATGGTACACCAGCGTCAATAAGAATCTTCTTGGGTTGAGTAGCACTTGTGATTCTTAGACTTGAGATGCCATTGTGGGCACATGAGACATCTTCTACACTTAGACGGCAGTCACGTCACCGATCTATTTAGATCAGACCTCCGCCTGTTCGTTGGGTGTAGATAGATCCTCAGGGTGTCCTATGTGTATCAAGATAGGATCCGTCAGTTCTGTGTATCAGAGCATAGGTAGTCCATATGATTAGCAATCAGATAAAACCATGGGCCCGTGGTAAAGTTTAGAAGCTAGTTCTAAACATTCTTTTTGAGATTGCTAATAGAATAGTCGACTGGATAATCCCGATAGAGATTTGACGTTTACATCTATATCTCTGGGATTTATCCGGATACCTGTGACGGAGGAATTATACATTTGCCATGACCTCGACCTGTATGGTTCAGCGAGATTATCCGTGATCGTCATAATCTACGGGTGGATAGATTATGGACACGAAATTTGATTTCGTGACGGATATACCTGAATCTAGAGAGTCTCAATAATGAAACATACTCGTAGAGCACTAGAGCAACATTAATAAATAATATTGATTATTTATAAAGTCGTTTAAAGGTTAAACGCAAGATACGTGCTAAAAGGACTAGATAGTCATTTGCCTAATTATTGTGTATTTACATTTAATACTTGATTAATTTAAATACACATTAATTAATAGTCAAAATGAGTTATTTGACTTATATCCTAAATGAATATATGTTTTTAATATTTAATGTAAATATTATACATATATTTAATATATTTGTATTTGATTAATTAATTAATTATTTAATTGTTAAATGATTAAATTAATTAAAATATAAATATCTTACATTAGGATATTTAAGTAAATGACATTAGTTGCAATTGTTGACTTAAATAAATATCTAATAAAGTGTTTTAGATATTTGTCAAGTTGATTAAATGAATTTGAAATGAATTGAAATGAAAATTCTGGTATATGCTTGTTGAATTCGGCCAAGGCTTCTTTCACAAGTATATATTGTTTTCATTTGCTTTCATTTCATTAACCTAATACACTTTTTACAAAAAGAAACTCCATTGAAGAAACCAAAAGAAAGCTTGAGAAAGAAAGAAAACTTCAAAAAGCTAAAAGGGAAATTTAGTAAGTTTTCAAACTTGCTATTAGTAAGGAATATGTTCCTTAGGTTCTAGGCTTTAATATATGATATCTTAGGATGTTTCTTTCTTTGTTCCTTGTGGTTTTTGATGATGGAAGTTTTGGAGAAGTGTGAGCATGTGTAATGAAGGAAGTGTTGTGACTATTGTAGTTAAACTATTCTTTTAAGGTTTTTGAAACCATGTTGCTAATCTAGAGTTATTGACCCACTCTTAAATGACCTAGATTTGATCTTGAGTTGTTTCATTGTGTTGAGACTTGGATTGGATGGAAGAATGATGATTGAAGTAATTGATTTAATGTATTTGGTCTAATTTGTCCAATTTGAGGAAATTGAAAAATTAGGGTTCATGACTAATTCCAAATTTGGGGGTTTTCATATATGTTGTGTATTTGTGTTGTATATGATGCATATAAAGTTTCATGTTGATTGGATTACATTTGGATGTGTTTTGAGCATGAAATGACAAAGTGCACAAATGTGCACCTTATGGTGCTCTCGGCCTTGTGAGAGAATTGGGGATTTTGGTGCTTTTGGTGTTTTGATGTTTTGAACATCATAAGTTCATCTTAGAAATGATTTAGAATCATTCAAAATTGATTAGATCAATTTCGGACTAAAATGGACAAAAATACAAAGCAAGGGTATTTCGGTAAATTCACTTAAAAATGTTTTATTGAATTTATTTCATAATTTGATTATTGGAATATTAAATAAATATGTTTATTTAATTAATCCGAGAAAAAGTTTTGAAATCTGAAAATCGGATTTTCACCGCTTCCGCTGCGTTACCGGATTCACCCCCTAAAAACCCCTACAAAATGGTATCAGAGCGAGTCTGATTCTAGGCCACCTAATATGATTAGCCTTCATTGAATCAATGTTTAATCATGTTTTCTTGACTTTATGCATGCTTATTAGGATCTAAATTGGTTAGATTTAGGGTGTATGACACTTAGCGGAAAATCCCTAATTAATAAGGTTTGAATGTAATTATGTATTTGATGCATGTTATATGGTCCGTCTTGTCAATACGGTTTATGAATACTTCTTTGTGACTACATCCGAGACGTGTGCCTCTGCTGTGAGGATGTAGCCGATAAAGATTTATTTATACCGGATGTATATCAGATACTAGGTAAATTCAAGTAAAAGCGGAATTCTGAACGTGCCCTAGCTGTCAGGATTACGTAAGTAACTTGAGTTTATCATTGACGAGTTTAACCTTGGTACGTCTCCTTGTGGGCCTGCCTTCGCAGCGACAACGAGAAACGGCCAGGACCGGATACTTAGGAGTCATTAGTGAATGATTGACAAATGAGTTGTCTACCTGATGAATATACGTAGGCGAGACCGTGCCTCTGCTGTGAGCCGAAATATATTCACGGGATCCACTTTTCACTATTAGTATTTAATTTAATTATTAAATATTTGTATTCTGTTTTGGGATTACAGTATTGCATGATTTAGTGGGAGGGGCATATTAGATTAAAAATCCATGATCTAGTTTATGCTTTTGATATTATATGAAACTGCTTTATTTCTGCTAACCGTTTTTCGTGATCTATATGATAGATTGGCGATGGCGGCACAATCCACAAATCAGTTTGCGCGTATGCTTGATGCGAACAAACTGAAAGGCGCTGAGAACTTTGCAGACTGGGAATTGGATTTGAGGATTGTCCTCGATTCCGAAAGCGGGGTATGTTCTTGAGGGTCCGTTGCCCCTTGCAGTGGGTGCGGATGCTTCGGAGGAGGAACGCCAAGTTTTTGAAACTTGGAAGGATGATGATTTAAGGGTTAAATCATACATCCTTAGTTCACTGTCTCCGAAACTCAAGCAACAGTACTATGGTATGCTAGATTCCTATAGTATGATGACGCGATTGAGACAATCGTTTGAGAACCAAGAACAAGTGATTGTTCACAAAGTCGCCATGGAACTGTTCCATGCGCGTCTGGATGAGGGGCAAAGTGTTAGCCCACATGTTCTTCAGATGATCGATTTGATCGATCAATTGAGGCAACATAATCTCATCTTGAATGACATTCTCGGTAGGAGTGTCATTCTTGGTTCACTACCAGCTTCATTTCGCCAGTTCGTGTGATGTACTTCAACATGCACGGGACTGTCTGTACCTACCAGGAGCTACATAGGATGTTGCTCACGGCAGAAGAGGACCTTAAGAAGGGAGTACCGACTCGCCCTCCTAGAACTACTTCTCTTTCGGCTTCTTCCCAAGGATGGTCCAAGGGAAAGAACAAGAAAGGCAAGAAGAAGAAGAAGGCTTTTGGTCCTCAACAACAGGCGAAGATTGCAAAGCCCAAAAGGGCTTCTGAAGACAAATGCCACCACTGCGGCAAAGTCGGGCACTGGAAAAGGAACTGTCCTGATTACATTGCCCAAGTGAGGAGAGACAGAGCTTCTACATCAGGTACTTTTATTTTTCCAGTTATTGATTTATCTTTGGCTTGTGAAGCCGTTACATCCAGCTGGATTTTAGATTCTGCTTGTCCCATTCACATTTGCAATTCGTTGCAGGTGCTGAAGGAAAGTAGGAAACTGAAGCCTGGAGAGATGCAGTTGCGGTTCGGGAGTGGAGACTCTTTGGATGCAGTGGTTGCAGTGGGAGTATGCGAGATCTCATTGCCGAATGGGACACTTTTGTTATATGACTGTCATTTTGTACCGGGATGTGTCGCTAATATTATATCACTTTTTGTATTAGATACAGAAGGCTTTTGTATTAATATTAAGAATAGTTCTTTGTATTTATATGATAAAAATAATATTCAGATCCTTTGTTGTCCAAACCAGCATGGTCATTATACATTGCAAACTTCAAAAGATATATTAAATACTGGAGTTAATAAACGTAGTTTACCTGTAATTAATAATACTGAACTTTGGCATATGAGACTTGGTCACATTGGCGTTAAACGCCTTACCCAATTGGTTAGGAATGGTTTGATATCAGATCTTACCATTGAATCCTATCCAACTTGTGAATCCTGTATTCAGGGTAAGATGACCAAAGCCCCATTTTCTGGTGTTGGACACCGCGCCACTAACTTACTGGAACTCGTACATTCTGATGTATGTGGTCCACTAAGTCAAACTGCTCACAGTGGTTATTCGTACTTCGTTACCTTTACCGATGATTTATCACGGTACGGTTATGTGTATTTGATGCGACATAAATCGGAAACCTTTGAAAAGTTCAAAGAGTTCCGAAATGAAGTAGAAAAACAAACTGGTAAATATATTAAATGCCTTCGATCAGATCGAGGCGGTGAATATATGAGTGGTGAGTTCATGGATTATATGAAGGAGAATGGGATTCTCGCTCAATATACTCCTCCAGGTACACCACAGCACAATGGTGTATCTGAAAGGAGAAATCGGACTTTATTGGATATGGTCCGATCGATGTTGAGTTTCACAGATTTGCCCTATTACTTATGGGGTTACTCTCTCTTAACAGCCGCACATCTTTTGAATAAGATTCCTTCAAAGGCTGTTCCTACGACACCGTATCAGATATGGTTCGGTAGGAGACCAAATCTTAATTATATTAAGGTTTGGGGTTGTCCTGCCTATGTCAGGGTGACTCAGCAAGATAAGCTTTCGCCTCGAGGGCAAAAGTTTAGGTTTGTTGGATATCCTTCGAATACGAGGGGATATCTGTTCTATGATACCGAGCATCGAAATGTGTTCGTAGCTCGCTTCGCAAAATTTCTAGAAGTAGAATTTTTGTCAGAGGTGGTGGTAATCATAGACAGGTTGAGCTTGATGAAGTCCAACCTGAAAACAACGAACCAACGGAGGAACCTGAAGTTCAAGTAGATGAAGGACCTTCAACACACACACTCCGTAGGTCGGAAAGGGTATCTAGACCTCCTGAACGCTTGTATTTGATACAAGAAAAGAGTCTGGATGTTCTCTTAGTTGAAGAGACAGATCCTTTCACCTATAGAGAATCGATGTTGGACATCGACTCCGTGAAATGGCAAAGTGCCATGAAATCCGAGATAGACTCAATGCATGAAAATCAAGTTTGGGACTTGATTCCGCTTCCCGAAGGAATTGTTCCTATCGGTTGTAAATGGGTTTACAAGAGGAAGCGCGGGCCTGACGGTAAGGTTGAAACTTACAAGGCCCGACTGGTAGCAAAAGGTTACACGCAGCGACCTGGCGTCGACTACGATGAAACTTTTTCGCCGGTAGCAATGCTTAAGTCTATCCGGATTTTGCTTTCTATAGCTGCGTATCATGACTACGAGATTTGGCAAATGGATGTCAAAACGGCTTTTCTAAATGGATTTCTTGATGAAGAAATCTATATGGAACAGCCGGAAGGTTTCAATCCAGCGAAACCTCGGGTATGGTATGTAAGCTTAAGAAGTCCATTTATGGACTTAAACAAGCTTCACGAAGTTGGAATCTTCGATTCGATGAGATTATTAGATCGTCTGGTTTTCTCAAGAATTCGGAAGAATCCTGTGTGTATCAGAAGGCCAGTGGGAGCATGGTCGTATTTTTAGTCCTATATGTTGATGACATCCTAATCATTGGGAATGATTTAGGTATGTTGCAAAGCGTGAAAGCGTACCTCTGTAAGAATTTCTCCATGAAGGACCTGGGAGAAGCTTCCTATGTTTTAGGGATAAAACTCTATAGAGATAGACAAAGGAGGCTGATTGGGTTATCCCAATCAACGTACGTAGATAAGATCTTGGAACGGTATAGTTTGGTAACTGTAAGACAGCAAACATACCGTTCAGACATGGGATTCATCTTTCCAAGAAGATGTGTCCACAAACAGAAGATGAGAAGGTTAGAATGTCTAACCAACCTTATGCTTCGTGTTTGGGTAGCATAATGTATGCCATGTTATGTACGAGGCCTGATATCAGTTTCGCTGTTAGCGTAACTAGTCGATATCAGTCCAATCCAGGTAATGACCATTGGATGGCCATTAAACATATCCTAAAGTATCTTAAAGGTACTAAGGATAAGTTAATAATATTATGGAGGAAACGAACTGCAGGTTAATGGGTATACAGACTCCGATTTCCAATCGGATCCCGATGATAGAAAGTCTACATCTGGATTTGTCTTTACCCTTAACGGAGGTGCAGTTTGTTGGAAGAGTTCCAAACAGGGATCGACAGCTGATTCCACCACTGAGGCGGAATATATTGCAGCTTCTGAAGCTGCAAAAGAGGCTGTGTGGATAAAGAACTTTATCACAGAATTGGGAGTTGTCCCAAGTATCGAGAATGCGATTCCGTTATACTGTGATAATACTGGAGCCATTGCGCAAGCAAAGGAACCGAGGGCGCATCAGAAGTCGAAGCATGTGGAACGCAAGTACCACATCATTCGAGAGATCGTGTCGCGAGGGGATATTGTCGTGTGCAAGGTACCGAGTGAAGATAATGTAGCAGACCCGCTGACGAAGGCCATACCTCCGAAGCTGTTTGATAAACACGTGGAGTCGATGGGTATTAGATACAATCGATATTGGCACTAGAGCAAGTGGGAGATTTTGTTGGGGTTGGTGCTCAGAGCGCCAATCCCGGTTGTATTTCTGTTAAATACTTCTGTAAAACATTATTATTATGAATAATATATGCAGTTTCTATAATATAATCTATCTTTCTATATGGTAAAGACGTAATGACCCTAGAATGATTAGTCATGATACAGTTGCAAAAGCGTCGCAACGGACATTGAGTAGTATCATGACGTTGTCATTCTCAGACAGTTCCTGGTCAAGGTTTACACTACTTGGTCAGTATAGTAAACCCGTTGAGACCGGTACATGTCGTATACTGGAATATATGATTCCAATGGTTTCTCAATGAACCATAGTCTTGGAGACTAGTATAGACGTGTAGGTGTTTATAGCGGATAAACACTGAACGACTCACCGAAGATTCTTAATGGATGGTACACCAGCGTCAATAAGAATCTTCTTGGGTTGAGTAGCACTTGTGATTCTTAGACTTGAGATGCCATTGTGGGCACATGAGACATCTTCTACACTTAGACGGCAGTCACGTCACCGATCTATTTAGATCAGACCTCCGCCTGTTCGTTGGGTGTAGATAGATCCTCAGGGTGTCCTATGTGTATCAAGATAGGATCCGTCAGTTCTGTGTATCAGAGCATAGGTAGTCCATATGATTAGCAATCAGATAAAACCATGGGCCCGTGGTAAAGTTTAGAAGCTAGTTCTAAACATTCTTTTTGAGATTGCTAATAGAATAGTCGACTGGATAATCCCGATAGAGATTTGACGTTTACATCTATATCTCTGGGATTTATCCGGATACCTGTGACGGAGGAATTATACATTTGCCATGACCTCGACCTGTATGGTTCAGCGAGATTATCCGTGATCGTCATAATCTACGGGTGGGTGGATAGATTATGGACACGAAATTTGATTTCGTGACGGATATACCTGAATCTAGAGAGTCTCAATAATGAAACATACTCGTAGAGCACTAGAGCAACATTAATAAATAATATTGATTATTTATAAAGTCGTTTAAAGGTTAAACGCAAGATACGTGCTAAAAGGACTAGATAGTCATTTGCCTAATTATTGTGTATTTACATTTAATACTTGATTAATTTAAATACACATTAATTAATAGTCAAAATGAGTTATTTGACTTATATCCTAAATGAATATATGTTTTTAATATTTAATGTAAATATTATACATATATTTAATATATTTGTATTTGATTAATTAATTAATTATTTAATTGTTAAATGATTAAATTAATTAAAATATAAATATTACATTAGGATATTTAAGTAAATGACATTAGTTGCTTTGTTGACTTAAATAAATATCCATAAAGTGTTTTAGATATTTGTCAAGTTGATTAAATGACTTTGAAATGAAATTGAAATGAAAAATTTGGTATATGCTTGTTGAATTTCGGCCAAGGCATTCTTTCACAAGTATATATGTTTCATTTGTTTCATTTCATTAACCTAATACACTTTAACCTAATACATTTACAAAAAAATTGAAGAAAAAAGAAGAAGCTTGAGAAAGAAAGAAAAAATCAAAAGCTTGGAAATTTAGTAAGTTTTCAAACTTGCTATTAGTAAGGAATATGTTCCTTAGGTTCTAGGCTTTAATATATGATATTCTTAGGATGTTCTTTCTTTGTTCCTTGTGGTTTTTGTTGATGGAAGTTTTGGAGAAGTGTGAGCATGTGTAATGAAGGAAGTGTTGTGACTATTGTAGTTATAACTCTTCTTTTAAGGTTTTTGAAACCATGTTGCTAATCTAGAGTTATTGACCCACTCTTAAATGACCTAGATTTGATCTTGAGTTGTTTCATTGTGTTGAGACTTGGATTGGATGGAAGAATGATGATTGAAGTAATTGATTTAATGTATTTGGTCTAATTTGTCCAATTTGTGGAAATTGAAAAATTAGGGTTCATGACTAATTCCAAATTTGGGGGTTTTCATATATGTTGTGTATTTGTGTGTATATGATGCATATAAAGTTTCATGTTGATTGGATTACATTTAGATGTGTTTTGAACATGAAATGACAAAGTGCACAAATGTGCCACCTTAGGTGCTCTCGGCCTTGTGAGAGAATTTGGGGATTTTGGTTGCTTTGGTGTTTTGATGTTTTGAACATCATAAGTTCATCTTAGAAATGATTTAGAATCATTCAAAATTGATTAGATCAATTTCGGACTAAAATGGACAAAAATACAAAGCAAGGGTATTTCGGTAAATTCACTAAAAATGTTTTATTGAATTTATTTCATAATTTGATTATTGGAATATTAAATAAATATGTTTATTTAATTAATCCGAGAAAAAGTTTTGAAATCTGAAAATCGGATTTTCACCGCTTCCGCTGCGTTACCGGATTCCCCCTAAAAACCCATTTCAGCACCTTACTTCGATATTCTAAGAAACCCAGGTAGGACCAGGCTTCTGGAGTGGACAATGGGCAAAGTTTAAAATCATATAATCTTCTAGGAAGATTAAAAGACATATCCCATGAAGGAAGGAATTGACGCCGCAGAGGGCTCCGCCTTCAAAAAATATTTGTAACATTAGGTTAACTATAGTATTAAAATTAGATTTTAAATACTTAGTTTTGATACCTAAATATATGTATTGACGTTCAGAATCTATTTTGAACGGATACTGACTTCAATAGAGATTTATCAGCGAATTGAAACGGACGAAAGTCGTTGTTTTAACCGTAGATACCTGATTTAGGAACTACCTTCGGGTTAGTACTTAAATAAGAAAAACTGTTATAATGTAACTAGTTTGACTAGAAACATTATCTCTATATCAGTGTATAACCTGCTGCGAGTGTACCTTTATATTCTAGAACACTAAAGTGTTTTATTATATAAAGATGATATTGAGATAAACACATTAGATGTGAATAACAGTATTTATATTTAGAATATAAATAAATCTCACACGTATAACATGACAAACAAATAACTCAAACTGATTTGATCAATTAAGAAACTAATTGTGGCATTGTTGTCTGGGACACAATTTAAACAAGACTCGTATATCCACACTTTTGAAGAGTGGGTACTAGAGGACTAATTGATTCTATTCAAATAAAGTCTACGAATCTAGTTTATGGGAAAAATGCCTAAAACACTATTTACTTGGTAAAAGTGCCAGTGCCACCGATCTGTTACCCCTAGTTCATAGTGAAGTAAGTGGGCCCATGTCTAGCTAGGCTAGATGTGGATATGAATATTTCGTGACCTTTACGGATGCGGCATCGCGTATGGTTATGTGTTTCTTCAGAAACACAAATCGGAAACTGTTAAAGTTTCGACACGAAATAGACAAACAGATCGGCTAAAGTATTAAACCATCACGGTTTGACCATGATGAAAATACTTAAGCAATAAGTTTCTCATATACTTGAAAGAGTATAATATTCTTTCAATGAAGACTCCTCCCGAAACACGTCAGTTTGACGGTGTATCCGAAATGAGAGACCGAATTTTGTTGGACATGTTAAGGTTAATCACGAGTCGCTCTGAGCTACCATTTCCTTCAACGGATAAGCGCTAAACAGTGCAGAAATTATTTTGAATAAGGTTCCAAAATATCTGTTTGACAGATAACATATTAGATATGAACGGGAAAGAAACCGGGTTTCACATTCCTGATAATTTGGGAATGCTAGGTGTAGGCATTGCATTTTTGCATACCAGCCCAATGATGAGCCTCGTACGGAGGCACCACCTTTTTTAGTTGCGGAAGTTGCGGAAAACGGTCGTCGAAAGGGAAGGGTCAAGAATTGACATTTTTATTGGATTTGATTCGCTTGTTCAAATTTCGGGTTCGCTCGTTCGGTCTCAGTTTTGATTTATTCTCGGCCTCGCCTCTCTCTCACTAAACCACCCCTCATACCCATATCTCACCCGTGCCTCATGCCCATAATCCCCACGTAACCAAAAAAAGAAGCCAGCATAAGCCTAACCACTCTCCATCAAATAATTGCCTCTCCAATCAAACACGAACCATACACCTCACACCCAACCAATAAAACAAACAAACAAAACTTACCTAATCAACCACACATGCAACCACTACCCATACCAAGCCAAAACACTAGCAACAAAAGCCAAGCAACCCACTCACGTCGCCCATCTCATCCTCCATTACCACCCATCTCATCCTCTAGCAACCCCTAGCCTTCACGTGAATCTGCCCCTACACAGCCTCTGCATGCGCCAGCCAGCCCATCACTTAGTCTTGTCCAAAAAATCACCCATGCTTCACGTGAACCAAACACAAACAAGCACAACTACTACCCATACACCCTCCATGCTAACCACCCCTCTTTGACACCCATACACACACTCACGGCAGACGGCCCACTCCACACTTGATCAACCCCTCACCCCACACGCCCTTCAGGGAACCTTCTTCACACATCATCATCCTTCATCACACCCCTCTCTCTGCCGCGATCTCTTCAACATCAACAGCCCTCACTTTGAACAAACCAGCCCCTGTCTCATTCCCCTTCACGCATCAAATAAACCCTAACCAGTCGCCATTCCTTCTCTCAGGCAACTAACCCTCATGACCACGTAACTAGCAGCCCTCCCATCTCTTGCACGTACTGCCCTTCAACTAAACCACACACGACCTTGACGCCCCTTCGCACTGCCAGGACCTTCACGCTCAGCTCATGAAGCTACCATATTCACGTCCCTAAACCAACAAACACGCATCTGCCCCTCATCACCGACTCATTTCACCGACTACAGCCCCTCATCACCGACAAAACAAATCACCAACCTCTCGGCACCCTGACCTTCACGTAACCTCACTCACACCACTCTCTCACTCGGCAACTCCACAAGGAACATAAACCTTAATCACACACGCCGACTCACCTCTCCTCATTCACGTAATAAAACAAGAAGCAAGACACCCCCTAACCAGCCCACTGCCTTCGATATCAACCAGCCCCTAAACCCTCCACTCTCGGCTTCACACCATCACCAAACCAGCCTCCAACGAACTGCACCCTACTTGACCGAGACTGCTCTCCCTCTCGCATGCAAATACCACTTCACACAGCCCCTCCTTCAGGCACACCTCACGTAGCCTACAAACCACGCCACTGACCACCTTCAGCAGCCCCTTTACGCAAATAAGCCCCATGCATGCAGTCCATGCACACGTAAGAATAGCAGCCCCTTTACTGATTCATTAGCCCCCAAATACCCTGAAACTGTGACCGTGATTCACCAGAAAAATAGCCCTCAAACCGAGCCACCAAACTGATCAACAAACCACCAAAAACTGCCTCAAAAACAGTGAGCCAAAAGCCCAAAAAATGGTGAGCCAAACTGCTGAGAACATACCCTAAAACAGTCTCAATAATTGCCCCGAAACCAAGCCCATGAACTGCCTTAAACACCCCATGCATGCATCAACCACAACCCTAAAACCGGCCCATGCATGTGTAAGAATTACCTCCATAACAGTCCAAGAGTTGTACCCAAGATTAACCCAAAAACGGCAATTAAAGCAGAGGATAATAGCCTGAGAATTTGAGTGAAAATAGCGAGTGAATCAGAGAAAATGGCGAGCGGAAGCCACGAGTGAAAACAGTGAACCCGTGAAAATAGCGGAAACATTGGACCAGTGAAAACAGCGAAACGATATCCCTTCCGGCACCGTGGAACGCACTCCCGGAAAGTGACTTAAAAGGTAAGACCTGAGGGCACCCTTTTATTTATTTATCTTTCATTTTTAGTTATTTTATTATTTTATTTCGCATGAGAATTGTGGATTGGTGAATGATGTGATTCCGGATGGACGGAATATGTGTTATTTCTTGTGGTATATCGGATGGAAACCCGGACATAAATTCCGTAGCCGAATCCGAATGGACGGTAGTGCGGTTTGTACTCGGGATACAATGCCACGTACCACCTGAAAGACACACGTATTTCGTTTCATCCAAACTTGTGTTTGAGCATGATTTAGATTAGTGTGTTATTTATTTTTTATGCATGATTAGGATGTTTAATATGTTATAGTCTTATGCATGACTAGTTGGTTGTGCTTGAGCATGATTAATTGTTTAGTATGATATTTATTTTCCTATGCATGATTAGGTTGTTTAGTATGATGTTTAATGCATGATTAGTTGGTTGTTTCTAAGCATGATGTAGTCGTTTAGCGTGATATTTATTTTCCTATGCATGATTAGGTTGTTTAACATGATGTTGTTTTATGCATGGTTAATAGGTTGTTCTTAAGCATGTTGTGTAGACTTGGTTAATATTGCACAAATCCATTCATTACAAACGAATAAGTAAGGGACCATTCTGAACCCAACGGTTTGAGGTCTTCCCTTGCGAGGGGTGATGCGGCCTTAAATCATTTTCCCGTTCACACCGGGTGGCGACTCTCCATTTTATTTCTCCGGTTTAGTCCCCCGCGGGCTACTCCGTACTCCCGACCGGGCCGCGAGCCCGGAACAGCGTCGTCCAGTTTCTGTGTCCTACACTAGGCATATATTTAGATGATACCAAACTAAACCCAAATTGGATAAGTGCCAATTGTAGGTTATCCTAGGGATACCATAAGTATTGTACTTATACAACTCACGAGAGAACAATTAGATTGTTGCTCACCATGCGGTTTTCCTAAGAGGATACCGATATGCAGTGGTAAGTGGGAGGATAGTAAAACTCGATGAAAATCGGAGTAATACTATTCCTGGCACCGAGTCCTAATGGAACACAAATAGTTCATCAAGGATGAAAACTATTCAATAATCTTCGAATACACAAGAACCACGTAGGTCGGAGAGAATCAGAAAACAACCTGGGGTCTGGGTTTCTGATCTCACCTCATAAAGATGTCTATCTTATTGAGGTATACCAACTGACTACGTATGTGGAAGTGATACAAGGTATCGACTCCCTATTATGGAAAAGTGTCATGATATCCGAATTGGATTCCATGTAAATCAACTATGTTTAGAGACTAGTTGATGTACCACAAGGCATTGTGTCTACTGGTACTATAAGTCTTCAAGGAAGACGTACATGGATGGAAACATACCATCGTACTAAGCTATGCTTGTAGCGAAAAGGTAGAGTTATCAACATTGTGTTGATTGCGACGAAACCTTTTACATGTTGCCATGGTAAATCCATTTGATAATGCTTGCTAATGCTACATGTTTCATTCATGAAATGTGGCAGCTGAATGCCAAAACCGCTTTCCTTAACGGAACCTTTCGGAGGATGTTTACAATATCCTGACGGTTTTGTCGAACCATAACAAGCAACTACGTTTGCAGGTTATTCGATCCATGTTTGGATGAAGCAAGCATTAGGTTCTTGGAATTTTCGTTTTGATGTAATCATAATAGTTTATGATTTAATTCAAAACGAAAATAATTCTTGTGTATATAAGGAGGTTAGGGGAGCGCACTGACAGTGAATGTCCTGAGTAAAGATGATATATCATTTCTTGGAAATGATATTCCCATAAAAATAATCGGTGAAAGCTTGGCTTTCATGATAACGACTATAAGTCGTAAGAAAGGTACTATACAATAGTATAACGGAACAGTGAGCTGGAAATCTTCCATGCAAGATACTGTTACCAAAAACAACAAATGCGGGTTATTGCTGCAGCTAAGGCAGCAATAGAAGCCATTTGGGTCGATAATAAATCTAATTAGATTAGATATAGTTCTGTTAGCAGCTGAGCTAGGCGTCAGCACATGCTAAAGAATTAATGGTCTCATCGACGATCCAGATACTTATTTTGATATTCATCTGATTCGTTCGGATCATACATCGCGACGATGTGATGATCGAATAAATCGCATCAGATGATAATCATGTAAATCCGCTGACGAAAACCTTTTCTCAGCAGTTTGAGCCAACCGTACATAGTGTTGGGGTTGGTGCTCAGAGCGCCAATCCGGGCCGTTTTTATGTCTGATTCATGAATACGAACATCCCCTTATTCCATAATATTACTTATTTATGGTTGCACCTCTTGTTCTTATATACGTATTCGATCTGATTACGATTAAGATTGAAACTAAATGTGGTTTAGTGATATGTATATATTAGACAAAGGCCTGATAATATATAATGCAGTACACAGTTACCAAGTTAGTTTGTAATTGACATTGGGAAGTGTCACTGTTATATGTATATTATCAAACATAGTTCCTGGTCAAGATTGCTAACACGGGTCGGTTAGTCAAATCCGTTGAGACAGTACATGTCGTATATCGAGACTTGGTCCGATGGTTTATCCCAATGAACCATGAGTCTATGGAGACTCGTATAGACGTGTAGGTGTTTATAGTGGATAAACACTGAACGGCTCACCGAAGATTCTTAATGGATGGTACGCCAACGTCAATAAGAATCTTCTCGGGTTGAGTAGCATAATGGTCCTTCGACTTGAGACACCACTGTGGATGTATGAGACATCCTCCACACTTAGATGGCAGTCACGTCACCGATCTATTTAGATCAGACCTCCGCCTGTTCGTTGGGTGTGGATCGATCCTCAGGATATCCTGTGTGTGTCAAGATAGGATCCGTCAGTTCTGTGTACAGAGCATAGGTAGTCCATATATTATTAGCAGTCTGTTAAATCTGTGGCCACAGTATACATCGGAAGTAAGTTCCGAGTGTTATTTAGAGATTGCTAATAGATACGTCGACGGGATAATACCTATAGAGATTTGACGTTTACATCTATATCTCTGGGATTATCCGGATACCTGTGACGGAAAGATTATACGTATGCAATGACCTCGACCTGTATGATTCAGCTAGTTTATCCGTGATCGTCATATCTACGGATGGATAGATTATGGACACGAAATTGGATTTCGTGACGGATATACCTGAATCTAGAGAGTCTCAATAATGAAACATACTCGTAGAGCACTAGAGCAACATTTATGAATAATGATGAATATTTATAAATCGTTTAAACGTTAAACGAAAAATACATGCGAACGGGCCGAACCGTCATTTCCTAATTAATGTGTATTTGTATTTAATATATATGATTATTAAATACACATTAATAAATAGTCAAATAAATGTATTTGACATATATCATCAATATATGTATTTGAGATATTTAAAGTAAATATAATACATATATTTGATATATTTGTATTTAATTAATTATTTAATTATTTAATTGTTAAATGATTAATATAATTAAATATAAATATATCACCAAATGATAAAGTTAGGAAATGATTATAAATGTAATGTTTGACTTTACATTAAAGGAAAAAGGGTGTCAAATGATTTGGACTTCTTAAGATATTTGTTCAAAATTGTTTGAAAAATTAAAATATCTTTCTCCTTTATTTTTAATTAATTTCGGCCATGACTTTGAAAATATATAAGAGATATATTTTCTTAGTTGCAATTGTTGACTTAGTATAAATATCAATAAAGTGTTTTTTAGATATTTATATATAAAGTTGAACAATTTCAAATGAAATGAAATTGAAAATAATTTGGTAAATACTTATGGTAAATTTCGGCCAAGGGTTATTTTGCCACAAGTATATATTGTTTTCATTTCATCTTCATTTAACTAACCTAATACATTTCAAATAAAACTCCATTAATGGAAGAAAAGGAAGCTTGTGAGAAAGAAATAAGAAATCAAAGAAAGCTTGGATTTTAGTGAGTTTTTCCAACTTGCTATTAGAAAGGAAAATGTTCCTTAGGATCTAGGCTTTAACATATGATGTTCTTAGGTTATTTATTTCTTTATTCCTTGTGTTTTTGTTGATGGAAGTTTTGATGGAAGTGTTGAGCATGTATGATTGAAGGAAAGTTGTGACTATTGTAGTTATAAGCTTTCTTTAAGGTTTTGGAAACCATGTTGCTAATCTAGAGTTTTTGACCAACTCTTAGATGACCTAGATTTGATCTTGAGTTGTTTCATTGTGTTGAGACTTTGATTGGATGGAAGAAAGATGATTAAAGTGTTGTATTTAACCAATTTGGTCTAATTGGTCCAATTTGATGAAATTGAAAAATTAGGTTTACACCAATTCCAAATTGGGGATTTTCATATATGTTGTGCATTTGGATGTGTATATGATGCATATAAAGTTTCATGTTCATTGGATTACATCTTGATGTGTTTTGATGCATGAAATGACAAAGTGCAAACAAAATGGCACCAATGGGTGCATTCGGCCAAACTTGCAAAAATGGGGATTTGTGTTGCCCTTGGTGTTTTGATGTTTTGAACATGCTAAGTTCATCTTAGAAATGATTTAGAATCATTCAAAATTGATTAGATCAATTTCGGACTAAAATGGACAAAATACCATGTAAGAGCATTTCGGTAAATTCACTTGAATATGATTCATTTGAATTTATTTCATAATTTGATTATTGGAATGTTAAATAAATATATTTATTTAATTAATTCGAGAAAAAGTTTGAAATCGGAAGATAGGATCTTCCGCCGCTTCCGCTGCGTACCAAATATTCCCTCTAAAACCCCTACACATAGTTCGGGTGTCAAGCACTCGAGTGACTGGCTATAGGCCAAGTGGGAGATTGTTGACAATTATGACCCATAGCGTCACTATTTGTACAGATCATGGTGTTGTTGTACAAATTAACTATGTGACAAAGAGATTGCACTCTTATCATTTGTGATTAGATCACCTAGATATATAAATGATGAGAGGTCCTTGTGATTTGTTCCTGGACAGAGAATGATATGAGACAGTATCAGTCCACGAAGGATAATCATTAAAAATCCCTAGTAAGAGTATTATCGAGATTGGACATCGATAAATACGTAAAAGACTAGTATTACACTTGTGCACGTTGTGAGGGCACAACAACATAATTCTCATATATTTGGGTATAGGATACTCATGCAAGTGTGATAGGAGGTTGTGTTTTACGATGGTATGGGAACAGCTTCGCTCTGGATAGACCCCTGCGGAATCCCATTGGTAGTATGACTATGTGTCTATGGGAGTCTGCAATCAGGGTAGGTGTATTTGGTCTTAACCTGAGACTTGCACTCTAATACTTACGACAATCAATATACTTTGGTTGAGGTCGTCCAGGGCTTTAACAGGTTCTGTGTACGCAAATGCTGGGTATATTGAGAATCGTAGTGTGTTGGGTGTGATGTTAAGACAGAAGTATCACTCCAGTCATATGGAGATGATGGTCACATAGGATACGGAACTCGTTCTCTTAAATGCTCGAGCTATCGGGATATTATGACTAGGTCATGTATATCCGATTATAGAGACTAGTTGCCAGACATCCGATATGTGCTTCGTACGGGGCAGACATAATTCCAGCCCCAGGCCTAGCACGTGAACATCTGATACTGGATCGACATACACAATACTAAGGTATACTACACTTGATATAGATCGTTATTCCTGTAAGCATGTTTCTGGAGAATTGGGTAGGCATGGCGCTTAGCTAGAGGCCAACCTTTTCTTGTAAATCGATAAAACGTAGTATTAGGTACTTACGTGTTTGGATAGTCTGACGACCGTATTTACTGCCAACATATCCGGGGATCTCATGGGTCGCTTCCCGAAGATTCACCGATGATGTATGACTCGCACTTTATTTTATCTGGGTTAAAATATTAATTAAAGAGAGAGAACGATTAATTTGGAATTAATCGATGAAATAATAATTTGATATATTATACGAAATTGGATTTCGACGCGAAATTAAAATTAGATTTTAATTCGGGCGAACGAATTAATTTAGAATTAATTCGTTAGCGACGTGAATAGTGATTTCACTAGGCGTAATCGTTTAATTGTGTCGCGACGGAAAATTTGTTAATTTGGAATTAGCGAACCCGAGCCCGGGATTATTTACGAGCGCATTCGCATTTCAAATTCGAGTACGGCACGCAAGTCAAATCAAGCGTCAAATCGCTAGTCACATCAAGCGTCAAATCATTAGTCACTTTGAGTGATGTGACAACTTGTCACTTGATTGATTGATTGATGTGAATAGTGATGTGGTAGTTGAAAAGCATTGATGGCTTTTGCTTTTTGCTTTTTGCTTTTTGATTTTTGATAAATGAAAAATGAAAAATTGTTTTTGTATATTTGTTTTGTTTTTGGAAAATAAAATAAATATATAAACAAAAAAGCATTTTCTTTTTCTCTCTCTCACATGGTATACGGTTTCATGGAAACCAATTTTTCCCTCCTCTTCTTCTTTCTCCCTCTCACGGCTTGGAGCCGATTTCTTCCCCAATTTTTCTGGTTAGACCGAAAATAAGAAGAAGAAAAAGAAGTGATAGCACACCATGAGTTATCCTAAGGTGATAGGGCAGTGTTCTTGTGAGCTTGGAATCAATTTTGGAGCTTAAAGCTTGGAGCTTCCATGGTGTTCATCAATGGCCGAATTTTGGAGGGACAAAAACCAGTGAAACCGAGCAGCCCACTGCTCCATATGCACACTGCTGAGCTTCAACAAGGAGGAAGAAATGGTTTTGTTCTTCGTAGCATCAAACCGTTCAATGTGAGTATGTATTCCGTCTTACTCTTTTGTGTATTCATGCGAATTTCTTGCTTGATTTCATGATCTTGGGACCTAATTTGAAACCAACAAGCATGCATTCTATAAAATAAGATTCCAGGAATCATACCTAAAACCTCCAAGACTCAACAAATAAGAAATCATGTTTATTTTCTTTAAGCTATTATGTTAATGACGTCCCAAAACTCTTTCTTCATGTCATAGTAAAGCCACTCAAGTATTCAGCCTCTAGTGATAAACCAAATGAGTAGTGGATCAAGGTCTGTAATCCATATATGATGCATGCTGCTCCTCTAGTCTGCTTATCACATTCGCCCATCATGTTTTTGCTTAGGCCTGTCATTATCTCATTAATCTTCATTACTCTCTTTCTTGAAGTAAGCCCAACCGGAACATGTAATAGACCACTCCTTCTGACTTCATCTCCTCCCTCCTTAAATCCTTATTGTGCTGTTCGGATCACATTATTCCCTCCCTCTTTGAAAGAATATGTCCTCGAATCAACACTTGCATCAAAAGGAAATAAGTCAGAAATGTTAACCGTAGCAAACATATAATACTCACGTGGAAGATCCAACTTGTATGCATTGTCATTAATCCTCTCCAAAACTTGAAAATGACCATCTCCCATGTGCTGCAAATCTCTCCTTACACATGTATAGCCAAACCCAATCACCAAGCTCAAATACCACACGTTTCTTTCCTTAATTAGAATGAAAAACATATTGGTCATTCTTTTGTATATGCTCCCGTAATTTCTCATGAATCTACTTCACCAACTCTATTTTTTATTTACCATTAGGGGTGGGCATCGGATCAGATCGGATTTGGCTATCAAACCGAATCGAATCATGTTTGGTTCATTTGTCGAATTTCGGATCGGATCGGATAAATTTGATAACTATCAGATCGAATCAGATTTTATCCGATTTGATAACAAATCTGAATCCGATAAGGAATCCGATTTGATAACGGATTCGAAATCCGATAGAGAATCCAATTTGATAATAAATCCGATAGTAGATTCGATTTGATATAAATCTGATAGTAGATTCGATTTGATAATAATCCGATAGTAGATTCGATTTGATAACAAATCCGATTTGATAACGGATCCGATTCAAAAAATTTATCTGAAAATTTGTAAATTTATAATAATTTTATCGAATCGGATCAGATAACTTAAAATTCAAATCAATTTTATCAAATCGGATCCGTTATCGAATCAGATTCGTTATCAAATCAAATCCACTATCGGATTCATTATCAAATCGGATTCTCTATCGGATTCGAATCCGTTATCAAATCGGATTTATCTGATTCGATAGTTATCGAATCGGATCGAGTTTGATAAGGTTATCAAACCTTATCGGATCAAACAAACTAATACTAATCGGATCGGATCAGATCGGATTCGGATTCGGTCCGATCCGATCCGAATCCGATAATGCCCACCTGTATTTACCATCTAAACCACCTCGCTCATCAAAAGATAAATGTAACAAATCTAATAGGTTAGTGGCTAAAAATCATAAACAATCCCAAAACAGTGAATAAGATGTATAAGAATGAATTCATTGATTATAAGCAAACTCAATAAAAGGAAAACACACCTCTCAAGTCTTCAAATTCTTAGTTACAATAGTACATAATAATTGAGTGAAGTCATATTAACCACCTATATATGTCCATCAGACTAGGATGACATGTTCTTTAATGCAAAAGTTTGGTTCCTAATTTACCCCACAAAACTTTCCAAAAGTAAATAAGGAACTTGACATCTCTGTCATACACTATAATCCTAGGAATCCCATGGAGCCGTACTATCTCTCTAAAGAACAACTCAACAATGATAGTTGCATCGGCATTCTTATAACATGCAATATAGTCTCCCCATTAAATTAGGAAGCACTAATTTATCTCCTAATCTTATTAGGATTCATAGTTTTCCTAATCAAATTAAAATTCACAAAGTAGTTTCCTAATCAAATTAGGATTTACTAACGTAGTTTCCTAATGAAATTAGGAAAATGGTTTCTTAATCAAATTAGAATTTACAAGAGAGTTTACCAATATAATTAGGATTTAGGGTTTTTATTTTTTATCAATATAAATAATAATTCAAAATTATTATTTACTAAATTTGAATAAACTTTTTATTCAATTTATTCTAGAGCATTTAATTGAACAATCTAATTGATTATATCGATGGAAGCCGACATGGATCGGTATAAAATATATCCACAGTGATACATTTTAGCTTTATATTTTTAGTTGAATAACTTGAAGTTAATAATTCAGGATATTTGATTAAATAGTTTTAATCAATATCTCGACGTTATTGGAGCTCAGAGATGTGGGTCCATTTGGTCATCGTGCTATCTCGATACACTATATGAAGTCATAAAATAATTGAAAAGTCCAATTATGATCTCAGATGCATAAGTTTATATCATGACAAATTATTAATGCGATTAGTAATTAATTCAAATCACATTTGAAAACTATATATTAAATAGTTCAATATAAAATTTTCAATGCACTTGATTATGGGATAAGGCCAATTTTGTAATTGTTGTAAAAAAATTTCATGTATATAAAATTTAGTGTCTTTGTCGTGAACAACAAAAAATAAGGAGTTGAATGGTAATTGAGTAATGTTGGATATAGATGTGGATCGCGGTTGTGGGAAGCTGTGGTAAGCATAGGTGTGGTGAGTTCGACGGCGACGTGTGGAGGTAATGACCACATGAAAGCATGCTTTACGAAACAAAGTTCTAATGTGGTCCGTAGTGAGCACATGACTACATGAAACATCATAGTTGTTTATTGCAAAATATATTTCTCACAAAGTAAAATTATGCAAGCCATTCCATATGGACCCAAGAGTTGAAAGCCAATGAATGCCTTGGTTATTTTATGTGGTTTATTAGATAAGTATAGGAAAAATAAGAGTCTGGTCAATGCATTAATTTTAAGTTGTATGTATGTTTTTATTTCAAATTATTTGAATAACATTTCATATAACTTAGGGTGACCACTCATGATTTATCATGTCATGACATAAGATGCATATTCACTTGATTTAGCCATAATAGTTATAAAATTAAATATTTTAAATTAAGAGTAAAAAATGCATAAAATAAATTAAAGTGTTTAATTATTTTAAAAGATTAAAATTTGGAAATTCGGAAATGGACGATAAATAGGAGACTGGTTATTTTCTTTGGTATATAGGATGGAAAATCAGATGTAAATTTCATAGTCGATTCCGAATGGACATTAATGTGGTCTGCACTCGGATATAATTCCACATACCGATGAAAAATAACATAAGTCGCTTATAGCTTAATTAAATAGTTTAGTTTTAAATTTCATAATCCCAAATTTTAAATTTTAAACTAAATAGTGAACTAAAATTTTAAAAGTGTTAAAATTGGATAGCTCACTAAAGAATACTTAATTAAATTAGTTAATTCAGTTATTTTAGTTTAAAATAATATGATTTGAGAACAAAATTTTAAGCGTTAAAATTTGAAAGATCACGAATATTTCACTAGTATAAATTAGGTTATGCCTTTAACTGCCCATAATCTAAACAAGTAGATGCTAGTATAATAAAATATTATATATTTTAAATTAGAAAACTTAAACTTTAAAATAGTGAGTGGGTGTAAACTTTAAAATAGTGAGTGGGTGTAACACCTCGGCTGTCATGACGTAATTACATATTTCCATATGCATTTACGAGACATATTCTAGTACTTAATTGTAAACTATGAACATGTACATTACTCGTATGAATTATTTCGGGATCACTGGGTAACATTTTTTAGTTTCGCGGTATAGTTAGATTTTATAGATTTACATATAAATTTTAGTAATTTGGCTATAACTTGAGTTACAGACATCCGTTTTCAATGATTTTATACCAATGGAAAGCTTAGACAATCATCTACAACTTTCATGTTGATTATTTTTTCGAATTTTGAAACAAAGCCAAAATTACGTTTCCTTGCCGGATGAATAGTAATTTCGTGAAAGGTCTAGAAAATGACGTGATTGATTTATATTATTATTTTAAATATAAAAATAAACCGCTTGGCTATACAAACACTACTATTCATTTTCTCTCTCTCCTCAACACTGTACCGTTTATGTTTTCTTCCTTTGAAAGCTTAAAGAAGAAAAAATTTTGCTTGACAATTTTTAAAACCCCAATAGACCTTCTATGGCCGAAATTAAGGAGAAGGAAGCAAGCTTGACTTGCATGATTTTAATGTGATGAAATCATCATATGTAATATTAAACCATGCATTAATGTGGGAATTATGAAATTTTCCAAACTTGGAAAAATTTAGGGATTGGCCGAGAGTTAAGGATGGAGGAAGGGCTTGATTTTCACTCATTTGGGCATGAAATTATGTCATGTGTATAATATGTTGACAAGGAAAGAAAATCGGGCTTGGCCGAATATTGGAAAGAGAATGCAAATTTGAATTGAATCATTCTAATTAAGTTATGCCTACTAGGGTATTTAATTGCACATTTAGTGATAATAAAGTATGAATTAGTATTTAAAATGTAACTAAATCCATGATGACTACATGAATAAGGGGTGAATGTATGTTGTGTTTAGGTAAGTTTGATTTTATGCCTTGGTGGTGATATGAATATTTTCCTTTGAACTTTGAATGATGGATTATTGTTGTGTGGATCAATGTGACATATTATATAAATTTGTGTGTGTGGCTGAGAGCCCCTTTAATGGCAATGATGTTAGTGTTAAGTTTGAGGACATTATAAGACTAAGCAAATATGTTTGATATATTGATGATGATTATGAAAGATAAATAATTCAAGGACAATTGGAATATGAGTGGTGATGACTAAGTTTATGGATGGTTGCGATTACGCATTATAGGTACGTTCGAAGTCAAGTTTATAGTTTAAGTTTCATTTTAAATTGAACTTTATAAATAGACGTTTATGTTTATGTTTCAGTTATACGCTTTAAATAAATGTTTAATTACGCAATTTAAATACAGTTCTTATGTGAATGTTTTCTAATAACAACTCACCTCCATACTTAACGTTTACGAGTTACGTATATGTTCTATGTTAAGGTTCAAGTACATGATTTACATTCATGAATTTAGTTAAAATCTTAAGCTTAGAATATACGTTATGCATTGTAATTTACGGTCAATGTATATATATAAACTATGTATGTACATTACGATTCAAGTTTGTGTTTTCAAGTTTACGATTTTAGCTCATTTATTCAACTTATGCATTTAGCCTACATCTCAATTTATGTTACGCTTAATGTGTTTATAATTCATGGTTGTAATTTACAAGTTCCTGTTAGGGTTGGTGCTCGGAGTGCCAATCCGGATCATATTTATGTCCGATTTATGAATACGAGCAATGCCATTTTCCATAATTTACTAATTTAATGGTAACACCCTTGTCTTTTATACGCTTATTCGATCTAATTACGATTAGTTATCTGATTACGATTAGATCGAAACTAAATCTGGTTTAGTGATACATGTATATTAGACAAAGACCCAAGAATTTACAGTATAGTGCGCAGTTACAACGTAGTTTGTAATTGACATTGGGAAGCGCATTACTAGTTGTATATCCTTAAATAAAGTTCCTGGTCAAGATTTACTAACACGAGTCGGTTAGTAAAATCCGCTGAGACCAGTACATGTCGTATATCATGACTTGGTCCGATGGTTTATCCCAGTGAACCATGAGTCTCAGGAGACTCGTATAGACATGTAGGTGTTTATTTGATAAGCACTAAACGAATCACGGAAGATTACCTAATAGATGGTACACCAACGTCAATAGGAATCTTCTCGAGTTGAGCGAGCATAGTGGTTCTTCGACTTGAGATACCACAGTGGGATATATAAGTTATCCTCCACACTTTGATGGCAGTCACGTCACCGATCTATTTAGATCAGACCTCCGCCTGTTTGTTGGGTGTGGACTGATGCTCATGATATCCAGTGTGTATCAAGATAGGATCCGTCAGTCCTGTGTACATGGCATAGACTGTTGGGGTTTTATTAAGAATTACAGGGTTAACGCAGCAGAACGCGGAAAAACGATTTCTCCGATTTCAAAATTTTTTCTTAAAACGATTAAATAAACTTATTTATTTAATTAACCAATACTTAAATTATGAAATTATAACCCAAGAAATCATATTTCTTTTAATTACAAAATTACCCAAATTTTTGCAAATTAATTATTTTGGTTTTAAATATGTCAATTACATATTTAATTAATTCCAATTAATCCAAAAATAATTTTTTACAATTTTGCAACAAAACCAGAATATTTTCCAGAATTGCGCCACTGCCCAGAATTTTCCAGAATTTACAAAACAGCCTGGAATTTTAATTAATTGCAATTTGGCCCAATTTGTTCAAAAGACATCAAGTTCAAATCCAGTTAATCCCAAATTTTACATGCATCAAATATACATCAAATTAAAGCATATATATGAAAAGCCCCAAAATTTGAGTGGGTTAAGAACCTTAATTTCACAAATCACTCAAATTGGGCAATTTATACTAAATTAATAAAATTCAATACTTAATCTTCAAATTACCACACCAATTAATTCTCACCATCATGAAATTAATCAAGAACAATTCTAGGCTAATTATGGATGACTAATTAACTCTAGAATGACAACTTTAATGTTCTAATTAATTTATTAAGCTTAATTACATTAATAAGTAAATAAATTAATTCTACTTGCATAAACACATCCAACAAGCATCCAACAAATTTAATTACAGACTAAAAGAGTAGAGGCATGATCTTAACAACACAATTGAAGTTAAGAATTATTGAAACATTTTTCATGAAGAAGAAGCAAGAAAATAACTTACAAAAACCAATTTTTGCTTTGATTTTTCCTTTCCTTTTGATCAAAATGCTCTCAACTCACTTTTTGTTAATTTTTGTTGATGTTGCGTGAGTGTCAAAAATTGAATCAAAACAAATTTTGATAAAACAAATTCACCCTTGCCGAATTTTCAAAACAAAAAATTAAATATCTAATACTTAAATTTTGTTTGAATTTAATTGGTCCACATTTAGCTAAATTAAAGTCACACTTTAATTTTGATAAAGTTATCAAAAATGTGTTCCAATAATAACTTGCCATTTCCAACTTAATTATTACATAAATATATTTATTTTATTAATTAAGTTAATTATTTAACATTTAAATAATTAATTATTAATTTAAATATCCTAATATATGTAATATATTTACATTAAATATCTCAAATACATATATCAATGATATAAGTCAAATATCACAATTTGATATTTTATTAATGTGTATTTAATAAAATCAAGTATTAAATAAAACACACATTAATTTTGGAAATGACCGTTAGGTCCCGAATGCATGTATTTTTCGTTTAACCATTAAACGAGTTATAAATAATCAGTATTATTCATAACAGTTGCCCTAGTGCTCTACGAGTAAATTTCATTAGTGAGACTCTCTAGATTCAAGCATATCCATCACGAAATCAAATTTCGTGTCCATGATTCACCCACCCGTAAATTATGACGAACACGGATAAACTCACTGAATCATACATGTCGAGGTCACTGTATACGTATAATCCCTCCGTCACAGGTATCCGGATTAATCCAGAGATACATATACAAATGTCAAATCTCTATAGATATAATCACGTCGCCGTTTTTATTAGCAATCCCTCAAATAACACTCAGAACTAATTTCTACAGTGTACCACGGGCCCATGGATTTAACAGATTGCTAATTCCATATTGAATACCTATGCTCTGTACACAGAGCTGACGGATCCTATCTTGATACACACATGATATCCCGAGCATCAGTCCACACCCAACGAACATGCGGAAGTCTGATCTTAATAGATCGGTGACGTAACTGCCATCTAAGTGTGGAGGATAACTCAGATATCCACAGTGGTATCTCAAGTCAAAGAATCACTTTGCTCACTCAACCCGAGAAGATTCTTATTGACGTTGGTGTACCATCCTTTAAAAATCTTCGGTGACTCGTTCAGTGTTTATCCACTATAAACACCTACACATCTATACGAGTCTCCAAGACTCATGGTTCATTGAGAAACCATCGGAATCTTAGATTCTAATATACGACATGTACCGGCCTCAACGGGTTTACTTTAATGACCAAGTAGTGTAAACCTTGACCGGGAACTGTCTAAGAATGACAACGTCATGATACAACTCAATGTCAGTTGCGACGCTTTTGCAACAGTATCATAACTAATCATTCTAAGGTCGGTTACGTCTTTACCATATTAAAGAAAAAGTTATATAAAAGAAACTGTCCATTTTATTCATAATAAAATGTTACAATAGTATTTACAAGGAAATACATAATAAAATTGGCGCTCAGAGCACCAACCCTAACATAGGCATCCATCACGTGTTTACGATCTAGTAAATCCATGACCGTGGTATAACGTCGGAAACCAGTTCTGAGTGTTATTTAAAGATCGTAAATGAAAAATCGACTATATTATACCGAACGGGTTTCACATTTTTATATATACCCCAAGTATAATATGGATAGCCTGTGATGGAGGGATTATACGTATGCAATGACCTCAGCTTGCATAGTTTAGAGAGATTATCCGTGGTCGCCATAATTCACGAGTGGGTGGATTATGGACACGAAATTAGATTTCGTGACTGATAAACCTAAACTTAGAGAGTCCCACAATATGAAGTGTACTCGTTGAGTACTTGGGCAACGCGATATGAATAATACGAATTATTCATTATACTTCACCGGATTATGTGAGATGATTCAGATCGTTTAATCGGTTAAACAACAACACATGCATTAGGAAATTTTGGTCAATCCTAATTATTGTGTATTTGTATTTGATACATAATACGATTAGATACACATTAATTATTCGTCAAATGAGATTTTGACACATGCCATAAATATATGTATTTGTTATTTAATGTAAATAAAAATACATATATGGATGTTATTTAATTATTTAGTTATTTAATTGTTAAATAATTAAATAATTGAAAATTAAATATCTTATCCATTTGTCATAATTAGTATGATAAATGGTGATATATAATTGGAACACATGTCATGTTTTTTTTTTATTAAACTTTATATGTTCAATTTTGATTGGTTAATATAAAGTTTGATTGAATTTAATTAGATTAAAATTGACAAATGACCTTTATACCCTTCAAAAGTCGGTCTCACTTGAATTTAGAGAAAAAATTTGTTTTCCTTCATCACTTTTAACACCTTGGCCGAGAACCTCAAATTAGAAACATTAAAAATTGGTTTCATGGATGCTTGATGATACAAGCACAAAAGTGAAGGAAAAATCAAGAAATAGCTTAAAGAACTTTGGAGTTTTAGAGGTAATCTTCAAAATCCCTAAATTGTAGGCACTGCATTTTTCCATATAAGTCCCAATGATGAGTCTCACATGGAGACACTACCTTTTTAAGTTGTGGAAGTCGCGGGAAACAGACGTCGGAAGGGAAAAGTCAGAAATTGATATCTTGTTGGACTAAATTCGTTTGCTTAGCTGTGGGTTCGGTCGTTGGACCTCGGTTTTAAAATTCATCCTCAGCCCAAACCCCCGCAAGCCACACACCACCAAGCCACACACCAAGCCCACCAAAATGGACCAAACTTACGCCCAAATTACCTTAAGCCACCCCCATCTCCTTCCAAAATAACAAAATCACACATTAAACACATGCTAAAATAAAGACAAATCACCTTCCCAAATTAAAAGATTCAAATCAAATCTCATCAAACACTTTCCTAATTCAATTAAATCATATCCCTAATCAAAAGAGAAGAAATCAAATCAAATTAAATCACATCCCTAATAAATAGATTTTTCCCTTATAGCACACTAATTAGAAGATACCCTCATAATTACACAAAATCCTTTCCCTATTCACACTAGGTAAACCCCAACCTTTGCCTATAAAAAGAAGCCTAAACCAACCTTAGAAGCCCTAGGGGATCCACGCAAAAAACACAATCAAAATAGCCTTCCTCCACTGCCGCATCTAGCCTTCCTCCATTGCCGCATATAGCCTTCATTCACCCCCGCAAATTGCCCAGTCCATTCACGCACATCACGCCCCTTCAACAAACAGAAGCCACCTAAAATAAACATGTCAAACACAACCCTCTGCCCTCTCATTGAAAACGAACACAACTCACCCTGTCTAGTATCCTCACGCCACTACCCACTGCCCACTGACCAAGCACATTCACGCCACTCTCAACAAGGGCATCCCCTTCTCGTCCCTTAAGCCTCATTCTCTCTCACCATAAGCCCACGCTCACAACACACAACCTTCTCTATTTCAACTCTTCTCCATTAATAAACTGAAGACCACAACATAAAACACCCTCACAACACAGCTCCAATTCACGCCTAATAACACTCATCCAGCAAGTTAACAAACCCTAAAAACACATTCAACAAAGACAGCCCACTAGCCGAACCACACACACACAGACCCCACTCGGCAACAACAAACAAACAATAATCCCTAAAATCTGACCTGCACCAGAAAATACAACAAAACAGTCCCAAAAACCGCACAAAACAGCCCCAAAAGAGTCCCCGAACACCGGAAACAGTAACTAAACCCAACGACCAGAAGATACAGCAAAAACAGAGGAAACAACAGCCCAAAATAGCAAGGCGACGAAGGAAAACAGAAAATCAGTGAACCAGAGGAGTTGCGGAGCATCGACCCTTCCGAAGACCGCGAAACACACTTCTAAGAGACGACTTAAGAGGTTAGACCTGAGGGCGCCCTTTTTTATTTATTCCCCTTTTGTTTTTATTTATTTTCTTATTTTACTTCACATTAGTATTGTTGATTGGTGTATGCTATGACTTTCGGATGAATGAAATATGTGTTCTCTCTTGCGGTATATCAGATGGAAACCCATACGTAAATTCCGTAGCCGAATCCGAATGGACGGTAATTCAGTTTGTACTTGGGAAACAACTCCACGTACCACTTGAGAGACACACATATTTCACTTCATCCACTCTTATGTTTATGCATGATTTAGTCGTTTAGTATGCCATTTATTTTCTTAAGCATGATTTAGTCATCTAGCATGTTATTTCCCTTTTTTTATGCATGATTAGGTTGGTTATTCCCAAGCATGATTAGTTATTTCTTTTGCATTAGGAATTTAATTTATGTTCATGTTTAGGTTGTTATTTATTTTTGTGTTGGATGATTTAATATGTTCATGAGAATATTGTGTGCTTGCCGTTATGACGACTTATTTTTAAAGCATGCAAACTTAGATATATGAGTTACTTTTATGAATGTGAATTAGATATAGGTTATTTCTGAATATATATGTTGCGTTGATTCAGTTAAAATATTGCACAAATTATTTCATTACAAGTGGCATAAGTAAGGGACCATTCCGAACCCAATGGTTTGAGGTCTTCCCTTGCGAGGGGTGAGTGCGACCTTAAATCATTTTCCCGGTTCACACCGGGTGGCGACTCCATTTTATTTCTCCGGTTTAGTCCCTCGCGGGCTACTCCATATTTTTAACCAGGCCGTGAGCCTGGAACAGCGACGCCGATTTCTGTGTCCTACAGTCTTGCGACTCCATTGGGGATAGAGAATCGGCCCCGAAATAATGTATTGTAATGATTGTGAGTTGTGCTTTAGTTAACCGTGTCTACAGTGGGTTGATGGGGTTTAATCAAAGGCATTATTAAAGCTTGGTAATGGTTTGGTGTCTTCCTTCATTCACTACTTTCTATAAGGAAAAGCCGTGAAGGCACCTAGATAATCATTTACTCGAAGCTTACTATGATGGACTAATTTGGATAACTTGTTGTTTATTCCAGTCACCAAGGCGATAAGAGCCTAAGAGGTTTGGGTATTTAAGAGAGTTCGCTCCACCCTCCCTCTGGGGAATCTATAATAGGAAATCCATTTGACAGTCAGTCATGTATCATAACTCGTTAGCACGTACCTTAGCGTATAAAAAATGGTGCCCTCACTTGGTCGCTTGGACCCTTGAGTGGGGAGACCTAGTCATGGGCAATCCTTCGCCGATGAGAGCCTTTGTCTACACTGCCGTAAACTCACATGTGAACCATAGTTATATGACCAATAGAAATTATTTCTTTATGCTTGTGTTTAGGACCATCATCATTTGGATTCAGTTGGACTTCTTGTCAAGAGATGTGAACTTGTTGGGCCATTTAAACGGGGACGAGTTCGTGTACTTTGACAATTGGGCCAAAAGCTTCTAAAATACCGATAGGCCATTTTGTGTTTGGGCCTCTTATCATTTGAAGTTGTTTAGCCATGTTATCCTAAAAGTGTAAACATGTTGGGCCTTTTTCAACTGGGACAAGTTTGCACCTCGTAATAGAATGATTGAATGCTTTAAAATGATAATGGGCCGACTTATATATTCCATACATCGCACGCATCTCATGCATCTAATGCATACACTCATCATGTCAATCCCGTGTCTTAAAAGCCATCATAGATATTTGTTGGGTTAAGAAAAAGAAGTTAGAGCATTCTTTGGAAATTCAGTACATCAATCGGTTCATCGCCAAGTTGAGAAGGACCAGCCAGTGAAATAAAATGAGCAATGACATGAAGCCTTCGACAAGATCAGAGAATATTTGGTGAAACCTCATATCTTGAAACCTCTAATACTGGGCAAACCCTTGGTACTATATTTGGCCATTGAACCCGAAGCGTTGGGGGCGATGATGGTACATGCGGATGAGACAGGGGTGGAGCATGCAGTCTACTACCTCCGTAAGTGGTACTATGATATTCAACGATACTTAGAACACGGGGAATTCCCAGAAGAAGCTAGCAGGAAGGACATGACAGTCATTCAGAATTTGGCTTCTCAGTATGTGAGTTTGAAATGGGAACTATACAAGAGACAAGCGAACGACTTTCGGTTGAAGTGTTTAAAAAAGAAGAGGCTCAGAAGGCAATGGAAGCAGTACTGCCAGCGGAAGTTAAGATACAGTCCATGCGGGTATTAGCAGAAACAGAGTTACCTGAACAAGAATGGGCCTCGCAGAGATTTGAACAGTTAGCACTACTGGATGAGAAGAGAATGAAGTCCTTACATCACATGCAGATATACCAGAAGAGGTTGGCTCGAGCATTCAATAAGAAGATGCGTCCTACTGAGATCAGAAAGGGTGATTTGGTACTTAAGCAGTCAAAGCCGTCGACGACAGACCCGAGAGGAAAGTTCAGACCCAACTGGGAAGAATCCTACATAGTCCAGAAAGTAATGGGAAACAGGGCAGTGAGACTGTCAGATTTGGAAAGGAATGAGTTCACCGAGCCGATCAACGTGGACAGATTGAAGCAGTATTTTGCCTGAGGAAAAGAAGACCGAGCGTCACCGGCAGAAGACCTAACCCAATGGAATATGAAATTCATACATGCATGCATGCATACACGTAACGTATTTGCATTCTTTTTGTGTTTTGTTATGTTTTGTATTCACAGGTTTCAAAAATAAAGAGAAAACGGCAAAGACAAGCCGACCATAAGCAGCAACAGTATAATGTCATCAGTTTCAGGAATGAATCATGAGGTTGAGGCCCACATTAGTTTCAGGAATGAATCAGTATCAGTTTTGGGATGAGTCCCAGGTTGAGTCCCACGACGGTATCAATTTCGGGATGAGTCCCAGGGTTGAGGCCCGTATCAGTATCAGTTTCGGGAATGGATCCCAGAGGGCGAAGCCCACATTATCAGCGGTTGAAAAGAAGAATTCCAGTGGAGTGAGTGAAAAAAAAAAAAAAAAATGAGAGAGAGAAAAGTCTTTGATGGTTAGATATATGTCCAGTGATGAAATTGTTTGCTGTAAGGGGAAACCTTAGAAACGATGAGTGTGAGATGTGCTCTCGTCCGATATCTGAGTGGTTGATATCAACTAGACTCGCGAGCACTTGATTACAAGATCTTAGTAGTAGAAGCCTGAGTAGTCGACGAGATGACTAGTTGAAGAGATGGCGGATCAGTGAATGAACGTTTGCCTAGATGTCCATCCTGGTTTACTTATGCTACAATATATGATATGGTTGGAAACAAAGAACAAGTCTCTGAAATGAAAAGAAAATAGACCACCTATAACTGATAATCGTGAAGCTACCCATGGGCGAGTATTAGGACAACCATGAGGAGAAATGCTACCTTAAAGGGTAGGTGTGTCAAAAAAAGAGAAAGAAAGAAAGAGGAAAAGAAAAAAAAAAGAAAAAAAAAAGAAAAAGAAGTTCAAAATGAAAAGAAAGAAAAGAAAGAGACGAAAGAAAAGAAGAAGAAAACTATATCATGTTGAGTACGAGGAAGTAATCACGGAGTATGATCAAGACATCTCGGTTGGTTAGACCTACTGGTCCAATTCTCCGAGTCAAAATCATCGAGTTGGCTTACTTAAGGATTAAGCTACGAAAGAGCCTTGGCACACACACACACTAGGAGTCTAGTTCAGATCACTCATGCGGACGATCAGATTTGAGTGTATTAAATACTTTGAAGGTTTTCTGGTTTCGCCACGAAGCATCCGTTGAGGATGAAAAAATGTTTAAGCCATCAAGATTATCTCGTGAGAGGCAATACATCATATTAATATGCAACATCAACATCATTATCAGTGTGCGGGCGAGGCCCACATCAGAATCAGTTTAGGGGTGAGGCCCACATCAGTATCAGTTTAGGGGCGATGCCCACATTAGTATCGGTTTGGGGGCGAGGCCCACATCAGCATCAGTTTGGGGGCGAGACCCACATCAATATCAGTTTAGGGGCGAGGCCCACATCAGTATCAGTTAAGGGCGAGGCCCACATCATTATCAGTTTGCCGGCGAGGCCCACATCAGCATCAGTTTGAGGGCGAGGCTCACATCAGTATCAGTTTGGGGGCGAGGCCCACATCAGTATCAGTGTGAGGTGAGGCCCACATCAGTATCAGTCTGGGGGCGAGGCCCACATCAATATTAGTCTGGGGGTGAGGCCCACATCAGTATCAGTCTGGGGGCGAGGCCCACATCAGTATCAGTTTGGGGGCGAGGCCCAAATCAGTATCAGTTTGGGGCGAGGCCCACATCAGTATCAGTTTGGGGGCGAGGCCCACATCAGTATCAGTTCAGGGTCGAGGCCCACACATCATCAGTGTCAGTTTTGGGGATGCGTCTCAGGGTCGAGGCCCACATCAGTATCAGTTTTGGGAATGAGTATCAGGGTTGAGGCCCACACATCATCAGAAAGCCGGGAATGGCACTCCGAGAATAGAGCACGGTTCGGGAATGAACAAGCCGGGAATGGCACTCTGAGAATGAAGCATGGTTCGGGAATGAACAAGCTGAGAATGGCACTCTAAGAATGGAGCACGGTTCGGGAATAAACAAGTCGGGAATGACACTCCGAGAATGGAGCACAGTTCGGGAATGAACAAGCCAGGAATGGCACTCGGAGAATGGAGCACGGTTCGGGAATGAACAAGCCGAGAATGGCACTCCGAGAATGGAGCAAGGTTCGAGAATGAACAAGCCGAGAATGGCACTCCGAGAATGGAGCACGGTTCAGGAATGAACAAACCGAGAATGGAGCACGGTTCGGGAATGAACAAGTTGGGAATGGCACTCCGAGAATGGAGCAAGGTTCAGGAATGAACAAGCCGAGAATGGCACTCCGAGAATGGAGCACGGTTCGGGAATGGACCACATCATAGTAACGGTTCGAGAATGGACCACATCACAGTAACGGTTCGAGAATGGACCACCTCACAGTAACAATTCGAGAATGGACCACCTCACAGTAACGGTTCGGGAATGGACCACCTCACAGTAACGGTTTTGGAATAGACCACCTCATGGTAACGGTTCGGGAATGGACCACCTTATAGAACAGTTCGATAGTGATTCCTAGAGATTGCAACATCTTACAGGGATGAACCTTGGGGTTGCAGCACCTCACACAATACCAACTCAGTTTAAAGCAACAGGCAAGTCAGGTGGCAGCTGGCGAGCTAGGTAAGTAAAAATGCATTGCATAAACTTTGATAGGATTGTCATTGTCACACACTGCACAAGTCCCATTAAACTGGGGGCGACTGTAGGCACTGTATTTTTGCATATAAGTCCCGATGATGAGTCTCACATGGAGACACTACCTCTTTAAGTTGTGGAAGTCGCGGGAAACGGACGTCGGAATGGAAAAGTCAGAAATTGATATCTTGTTGGACTAAATTCGTTTGCTTAGCTGTGGGTTTGCTCGTTGGACCTCTGTTTTATAATTCATCCTCAGCCTAAACCCCCGCAAGCCACACACCAAGCCCGCACACCACCAAGCCACACACCAAGCCCACCAAAATGGACCAAACTTACGCCCAAATTACCTTAAGCCACGCCCACCTCCTTCCAAAATAACAAAATCACACATTAAACACATGCTAAAATCAAGACAAATCACCTTCCCAAATTAAAAGATTCAAATCAAATCTCATCAAACACTTTCCTAATTCAATTAAATCATATCCCTAATCAAAAGAGAAGAAATCAAATCAAATTAAATCACATCCATAATTAAATAGATTTTTCCCTTATAGCACACTAATTAGAAGATACCCCCATAATTACACAAAATCCTTCCCTATTCACACTAGGTAAACCCCAACCTTTGCCTATAAAAGAAGCCTAAACCAACCTTAGAAGCCCTAGGGGATCCACGCAAAAAACACAATCAAAATAGCCTTCCTCCACTGCCGCATCTAGCATTCCTCCACTGCCGCATATAGCCTTCATTCACCCCCGCAAACTGCCCAGTCCATTCACGCACATCACGCCCCTTCAACAAACAAAAGCCACCTAAAATAAACATGTCAAACACAACCATCTGCCCTCTCATTGAAAACACACACAACTCACCCTGCCTAGTATCCTCACGCCACTGGCCACTGGCCACTGACCAGGCACATTCACGCCACTCTCAACAAGGACATCCCTTTCTCGTCCCTTAAGCCTCATTCTCTCTCACCATAAGCCCACGCTCACAGCAAAAAACCTTCTCTATTTCAACTCTTCTCCATTAATAAACCGAAGACCACAAACACAAAACACCCTCACAACAAATCCCCAATTCACGCCTAATAACAGTCATTCAGCAAGTTAACAAACCCTCAAAACACATTCAACAAAGACAGCCCACTAGCCGAACCACACATATACAGACCCCACTCGGCAACAACAAACAGACAATAATCCCTAAAATATGACCTGCACCAGAAAATACAACAAAAACAATCCCAAAAACTGCATGAAACAGCCCCAAAACAGTCCCCGAACACCGCAAACAGTAACTAAACCCAAGGACCAGAAGATATAGCAAAAACAGAGGAAATAGCAGCCCGAAACAGCAAGGCGACGAAGGAAAAAGAAAATCAGTGAACCGGAGGAGTTGCAGAGCATCGACCCTTCCGACGACCGCGAAATGCACTTCTAAGAGACGACTTAAGAGGTTAGACCTGAGGGCGCCCTTTTTTATTTATTCCCCTTTTGTTTTTATATATTTTCTTATTTTACTTCGCATGAGTATTGTTGATTTGTGTATGCTATGAATTTCGGATGAATGGAATATGTGTTCTCTCTTGCGGTATATCGGATGGAAACCCATACGTAAATTTCGTAGCCAAATCCGAATAGACGGTAATGCGGTTGTACTTGGGAAACAACTCCACGTACCACTTGAGAGACACACATATTTCGCTTCATTTAGTCTTATGTTTATGCATGATTTAGTCGTTTAGTATGCCATTTATTTTCTTAAGCATGATTTAGTCATCTAGCATGTTATTTCCCTTTTTTATGCATGATTAGGTTGGTTATTCCCGAGCATGATTAGTTATTTCTTTTGCATTAGGAATTTAATTTATGTTCATGTTTAGGTTGTTATTTATTTTTGTGTTGGATGATTTAATATGTTCATGAGAATATTGTGTGCTTGACGTTATGACAACTTATTTTTAAAGTATGCAAACTTTGATATATGAGTTACTTTTATGAATGCGAATTAGATATAGGTTATTTCTGGATATATATGTTGCGTAGATTCGGTTAAGTTATTGCACAAATTATTTCATTACAAGTGGCATAAGTAAGGGACCATTCCGAACCCAACGGTTTGAGGTCTTCCCTTGCGAGGGGTGAGTGCGGCCTTAAATCATTTTCCCAGTTCACACCGGGTGGCGACTCCATTTTATTTCTCCGGTTTAGTCCCCCGCGGGCTACTCCGTACTCCCAACCAAGCCGCGAGCCTGGAAAAACGTCGCCGATTTCTGTATCCTACATAAAGCTTTGAAATTTG
>SKCR01032277.1:0-139323 GCA_019454045.1 Zanthoxylum bungeanum
TTGTTAGTGAGAGAGAGTAAGTTAAGTTTGCATATTCTCTTACATGTGACTTTTAATTGGTATTTTGACATGTTATTTTTACCGATTATCATTTCGTGATAAAGGTGAGGAGTAAATATATCAATTTTATTTTAAATGCATGAGAATTTATAATTTTATAATTTTTAGTTTCTCTACTCTACATATTCCCTATGTTTTTCACGATATATTGTTGTGTATGGAGGTTTCAAGTGAGTTGATTAGTGGCTGTAATGACGTCGACTTCAAGACTAATTATTTCGGTTTTAGATAGAGTCATATTTAATAAGTCATTGTCTTGAGGGTTGGTAGTTGGCTATTTTATTTTTGAATCTTTTAACACAGCTGTTGTATTCGGTAGTAGTTTTGTCACGGAATGCTAAAGAGGGAGATTGTTTGTTCCATGTTTATTGGCAATGTCCGTAACAAAATAAGTTTCACTGAGTTGTAATAAGTTTTGAAGTTCTCAGTGCAACTGGATAAATATTTGGACGACATCAAATGAAGCTGTCATAATTTACGTTCATGGTGCGTTCTTGTTTGGGTTTTAACGCTCTGCGTTCGTGGTTCGTTTGAGTGGACGTTCGAACAAAAACTTCCAGAGGCTTCACGTTCGAGTCACGTTCAAACGAAAACTATCTAGAGGCTTCGCATTCGTTGTACGTTCGTCAGGACATTCGAATCGTTTGCGGAAATGCTCGCGTTCATCACGCGTTCTTGTGGCATTCGAACGATAATACGTAAGTGGGTTGTTTTGGACGCGTTTTTGAGCCAGTTTTGCACAAAGAAAACCCTACATTTACCCTATCTATATAAATAAACATATAGCCACCTTATCAACTGTTGGAAATGTTGGCGACTTGGTCGCGTAATTGGATTTTGATGACGTCAAAGCAATTGATGACTTCGACGTACAATCACGAAGCAATACAAAAAGTGTCGAAGCATATGAGGTGAAGAGCAAGAATGTGAAGACTTGCGGCAAAATGAAGATTATATTGCAAAAGTCTTAGCTTAGGATTTAAGGTGTATTGTGAGATGTAATATTCAAGTGCCTAAGCTCATAGGGATCATGCACATTCACTTAGATGCATTAGGGGCATGTACAAAATGCATTAAAACCTTCAAATCTGCATTTTAGTACTTAGGGAAGCTCTCTGGAACCGGCATGGACCTTACCGGTCCCTTACCGGTCATTAAACCGGCCTTCCCCTGTTTTGCATGCCTACTGGAACCGGGCCATACCGTGCCGGTTACCTCACCGGTCTACATGCCGGTATTGGCAAGAAAATCCTGCTCTCTGGAACCGGACTAGTCCTCGCCGGTCTCCTCGCCGGTTTTCTCGCCGGTCCAACGGCTAGTTTTTTGAACGTTATGTTACCGTTGGAGCCCTAGACCGGTATGCCGGTCCCCTCGCCGGTGTGCTCGCCGGTCTTGCTGTAAGTTGGGGAAAACTTTGCATTTTGTTATAAAAAGAACCCCAACTCATTTGCCTTAGGTTAGAGATCTAGAAAACATTCATATACATTCTCTAAGGCAAACAAAGAGTGTCATACATCTTCATATTCATAAACACTCATCCAAGCTCACACACACATCTTCCATATCATTTAGTGAGCTTAGAACACTTGGGTTTGCTCTCACACAATCTTCTTATTATTTGTGAGTGCCCAAGTGTGTTGTAAATCTTTTATCAAAAACACTTGTGATTTGTGAAATCCCATCGTTTGGGTAATTTGTAAAGGTTGTGAGTGCACCTACGTAGAAAACTCAATCTTGTAAAAGGTTCGGAGTGTGCCTTGGCGGAAAACTCTTGGTTACGAGTGAACCACGAAAAACTCGATTCTAGTGGAAATCTTCAAGCGAGGCTTGAGGGAGTGGACGTAGGCACGGTTTGCCGAACCACTATATATCGTGGTGTCGTATCTCTCTTTCCCTACTCTTTTACTATTTGCAAGTTTATTTATATTTATATTATTGAATAGAAAACTTGCATATAGGCTATTAATTGGAATAGAGAAAATTGCCTAAAACTCCCACTTGGTAATAAGAGCCTAAAATCGGCAAAGATTTTATAATTCCGCATTTATAGCGATAACCCAATTCACCCCCCTCTTGGGTATAGAGTTTCTTTGTCGCTATTACTTGTAGGTACTTTCAGTTGGTATCAGAGCGAGGTATTCTCAAGAAAGACTTGACCGTCCGAGAATAGATCATGGCATCTACAAGCAACTCGTCAAATCTTGCCGAGGGTTTTTCAACGACTAGACCTCCGTTTTACACCGGAACGGACTACAATTATTGGAAGATGAGAATGCTAAATTATCTCCTAGCCAATGATTCGCAATCCTATTTGATTATCACACGGGGTGCAAATATGCCAACAAAGAAGGATAGCAACGGGGTTGATATTCCAAAGCCAAATTTGGAATGGGATAATGAGGATGTAAAAATAGCCTCACAAAATGCTAGAGCACTCAACCAACTCCTATGTGCCATTGATCGGGATCAAGTAAACAAACTTCCGGAGTGTGGAAATGCTTATGATTTGTGGAAGTCTTTGGAAATGGTCAATGAGGGCACAAGCCAAGTGAAGGAATCGAAGATCAACCGGTTCATGTGCGAATTGGACAATTTCAAGATGGAATCCGGGGAAGAAATCGATCACATGATTTCAAGGTTTACAATCATCATCAACCATTTGGGAGCCTTGGGAAAAGTCATCGGGACATCGGATCAAGTGAAGAAAATTTTGAGATCTCTCCCGAAAGCGTTTAGAAGCTATACCTCCTCCATTAAAGAAGCAAACGACATAAACACATTAAAGATGGATGATTTGGTCGGAAAATTGCTTGAGTATGAAATGGAGATCAAAATGGATAAAAAGGAGGAAGATGAGAAAAGGACAAGGAAATCCTTGGCCTTAAAAGCAAGAAGAAAAGATGAGTCAAGCTCAAGTGAAAATGATAGTGATGATGAGTTGGCTCAAATAAATAAGAGCTTCAAGAAGCTTCTTCAATCCGTAAAACAAAAGGGAAAATCAAAGACGGGTGAAAAGAAAGAAGAAAAATGGCCGCGGAAGAACAAGAAAATTGTTTGTTATGAATGCAACAAACCGGGTCATATAGATATGGATTGCCCATTGAGGAAAATAAAAGGAAAATCAAAGAAAAAGGCAATGAAAGCTACTTCAACTTGGAGTGATAGCGATTCAAGCTCATCCGAGGAGGAAGAGGAAGAAGTCAACGACAAATCAATAGCATTTATGGCTATCACGGATGAAGACATCCGCTTTGAAATTGAAGAGGAAAGCGAAGAAGAAGAGGTACACAATTCTCAGGACTATAATGATTTACTTAATGCATTTAATGGTTTAAAAGAATTGTGTGACATGCTTAAAAAGAAATTAAAGTTAATTAAATATGAGCATGCTATACTTAAAAATGAACATGCATGCTATATGGATAAAATTCATGTTTTAGATAATGAGATGATTTGCTTAAAGGCTAAACATGAAAAAGAAATTGCATACCTAAATGATGAAAATGCATGTTTAAAATTGAAAAAGCTAGAACTTGAAAATGTCATATCAAATATGCCATCTAGCTCTTAGACATGCGATTGTGAATCTATATTGAATGAAAATGTTTTATTAAACACTAAGGTTATAGATTTGCAAAACTTACTTAGCAAATTCACATTGGGATATAAAAATTTTAATATGCTTATTGGATCTCAAAAATGTGCTTTTAAAAGAGAAGGATTAGGATATAGGCCTTACATTAAAAGAAAATTTTTGAAGAATTATTTTGTTAAGGCATCCGATTCTCATGCTAAGAATGTTATAAATGAAAATGTCACATGCCATGCTTGTAACAAAAAGGGACATAAAATTTTTGAATGCATGTATATGAATGTGAATAAGAATGCATGGATTCCTCAATGAATCAAAACTAACCCCAATGGACCCAAGAAAGTTTGGGTACCAAAGTGTAATTGATAAATTTGTAGGGGGAGCTTTGGGAATGGAACTTTAAAGAGAAATTGCAAAATTGACCCCAAAGGCTCAAGAAAATGAGGAATCGCAACGGTAAAGGTAAAATCCGTATTTACGGAAACATTGGTACCGTTTCCTCTAAATTATGTATGTATGCATATTTCAAATTGATATAAATGTTTTGAAGCATATGAAATGATTAGGCAAGTATTCAAACTTCCATTGGTATCAATTGTTCATTTGATATCCTTTAGTACCTTAATCATATATTTAAACCCCTATTCTATTTCAATTGGTATCACATGAAATTTATTGAGTTAAATGCAATATATGTGATCACTTGATTGAATATGCCTTGCCATATGAACTAATTAGTTGAAAATGAAATGCATGTAAATTGGCATAGTCTTAGATGAATATCATGAAATGTATGTATTGGAACAAAATTGAATAATCATGAAAAGCATGAATTTTGATTGTTTAGTAATTGGTAAGATATTCATAAGAAGACAATCATTAAAATGCATTGAAGTCATTGTTTTTAATTGGTATCATGATATATAATGACTCATTTTGAAAAAAAAAATGCTTAAAAGTGATATGATATTCAAATGGATTTATTGATTTATTTTTAATTGGTATCAAATTTGGGGAGAAATCATGATTAAGATGCTCTTAGATTGTAAATGGTATTCATGAGAATTTATCTTTTGAAAAATATTATGCATAAATTTTGATTTTTCTTATGGCAAAAAGGGGGAAATGCCAAATGTGCATATTTTTTAAACTTGTTATCATTTTTGCACATATCTATTGGTATCTCATTTTAGAACTTAATTTTGCTTCTCCACTTTTTGATAATGTCAAAGGGGGAGAAATCATTAGAAACGAGATTAAAACTTGTTTTACCCTCACCCTTGGTTTAAGGGGGAGTAAATGTACTAATGTGTTTGTCAAGTTGTTATAGAGCTATTTTAAAGACAATCACACATTGAGGGGGAGCTTATGTTGAGGGGGAGCAAAATTGTCAAATTTGGACTCCAAGAAGCTCACAAGTATCAACAAGTTTTAAGGGGTTGCCATCATCAAAAAGGGGGAGATTGTTGGCGACTTGGTCGCGTAATTGGATTTTGATGACGTCAACGCAATTGATGACTTCGACGTGTCGAAGCATATGAGGTGCAGAGCGAGAATGTGAAGACTTGCGGCAAAATGAAGATTATATTGCAAAAGTCTTAGCTTAGGATTTAAGGTGTATTGTGAGATGTAATATTCAAGTGCCTAAGCTCATAGGGATCATGCACATTCACTTAGATGCATTAGGGGCATGTACAAAATGCATTAAAACCTTCAAATCTGCATTTTAGTACTTAGGGAAGCTCTCTGGAACCGGCATGGACCTTACCGGTCCCTTACCGGTCATTAAACCGGCCTTCCCCTGTTTTGCATGCCTACTGGAACCGGGCCATACCGTGCCGGTTACCTCACCGGTCTACATGCCGGTATTGGCAAGAAAATCCTGCTCTCTGGAACCGGGCTAGTCCTCGCCGGTCTCCTCGCCGGTTTTCTCACCGGTCCAACGGCTAGTTTTTTGAACGTTATGTTACCGTTGGAGCCCTAGACCGGTATGCCGGTCCCCTCGCCGGTGTGCTCGCCGGTCTTGCTGTAAGTTGGGGAAAACTTTGCATTTTGTTATAAAAAGAACCCCAACTCATTTGCCTTAGGTTAGAGATCTAGAAAACCTTCATATACATTCTCTAAGGCAAACAAAGAGTGTCATACATCTTCATATTCATAAACACTCATCCAAGCTCACACACACATCTTCCATATCATTTAGTGAGCTTAGAACACTTGGGTTTGCTCTCACACAATCTTCTTATTATTTGTGAGTGCCCAAGTGTGTTGTAAATCTTTTATCAAAAACACTTGTGATTTGTGAAATCCCATCGTTTGGGTAATTTGTAAAGGTTGTGAGTGCACCTACGTAGAAAACTCAATCTTGTAAAAGGTTCGGAGTGTGCCTTGGCGGAAAACTCTTGGTTACGAGTGAACCACGAAAAACTCGATTCTAGTGGAAATCTTCAAGCGAGGCTTGAGGGAGTGGACGTAGGCACGGTTTGCCGAACCACTATATATCGTGGTGTCGTATCTCTCTTTCCCTACTCTTTTACTATTTGCAAGTTTATTTATATTTATATTATTGAATAGAAAACTTGCATATAGGCTATTAATTGGAATAGAGAAAATTGCCTAAAACTCCCACTTGGTAATAAGAGCCTAAAATCGGCAAAGATTTTATAATTCCGCATTTATAGCGATAACCCAATTCACCCCCCTCTTGGGTATAGAGTTTCTTTGTCGCTATTGCTTGTAGGTACTTTCAGGAAACACATTATTCAGAGCTACAACGTCTTTTGTTTTCAACCTGCTTGATAATTCACCTTGAAGACTTTATTGTTTCTCTTGTCTTATTCGTTTCGGAGAGATTCCTTTATTGACAATCAACACAGAAACTCAACCCCAACCTAATTTCATAAGCCATCAAAGTACTTTAGGAGGAAGATTGATAGTCGAAATTCCGGCATTGCGAGTTCGCAAGTTTGATCCACTCAGAAACCTCAGAGGTTCTAAATAAAATTGTTTGGTGCGGGCTCGAGGAGTTCTTCGAGTTATTACAATTTAAAGGTATTCGAGTTGGTAAAGTTGTCACCATATGTCTTATACCATCACAGTAAGTTTTCTCTATTATAGTGGATTTGGCTGGTAGCCTATGTACCCGAAGTAGTTTTTCACCCGTGAGAGTTTTCCACCCCTTCAACAACATTCTTGTGTTGATTTTGTTTAGTACTTTGATATATTTGATTTGATTCATATTTACATAGACTTAAGAAAGTTTGTTGATTCAAACCATATTTGCTCTACCTTTAACTTATTTTAGATAGAGTAATATTCCGCATTAGGTCAAAACATTCACACAAAATCGAATTTTCAAAGGTGACACCAGCTTGCTTCATCGCGTGTTTAATCAATTGCTTCTTTGCCCAAACCATGCAATCCATATCCCACAATCATGGCAGTCGACTTTACAACATCTTTATCAAGTGCTCTATTGAAAACCATTCGAGCCAAATCTACACTTCCACATCTTGCATACATATCATTGAGAGCTGTTTTGACAATAACATCATTTCTGTATTCACTTTTGCCAATATAATCATCCATCCCACTTGCGTGCAAGCTAAGATTGCAGAGCTGATAGTGATCAAATCCGTTCTAATATTCGTACTGAACATCGATCTAATGGAATAGCTCTACAGCTTCCTCGAGATAACCATTCTTTGCATAACCAGAAATCATGGCATCCCATAAAATCAAATTTGGAATCGTCGTCTGATCAAACGATGATCTCGCAACCATCACTTGCATATATTGCTGTAAGTGAATTAAGCAAATCAGATTAAGACCTAACTTTACTTGCACATCTAAGTTCTCCCTTATTTGAGCTTCAGTTGACGAGTTTCGCGATCAATAACCCGCTCTCCTGCAACCCAGAGACTAGTAAACGACCATTAATTTTATTTTAACTGCTTCTTATGGGTTTAATTATCGACAAGGGAACAGTTAAAACTTAAAAGAGCCAGGATCGAAGAAGGGGCTCTCATCGTTTGAATAGAAGAGATGAGGAAGGAAAAAAATGAGAATTGTATGATGAATTTGAACAGGGGCGCGGGAAATTCAAATGAGGGTACCGTTGCGGAATCCAACGGTAAGATTTTCGTGGGAAGAGAACACAGAAATGAGAATGGAAGAGAGAGGAGTTGGAACTTTTCGCCTGCCTTTGGTTATGGAATTTTGAAGTTTCGAATTTCGATTACACGTTAAGTGTTGCAATGGGCCTGAGCCCGGTCCACAAAAAGAGTTCCAGACCAAACCAAGCTCGGCTTGGGCTTTTTTGTGCTCCATTTTTTTTTCTTTTTTTTTTTTAAATAAAATTAGTAATAATCAAAATACTAAAATATATCAATAAAAATAGAATATCAATTCCTCAAAAACATATGCATTAACTTAATAACCACAAATCTATAAATTTTTTAATAATTAATTTTTTTTATTATTTTTTACGGGCCCGGAACTATTATTATAAGGTCCGTCCCAAATTTTTTTGTCATGTATATTACACCTTATAAAATTGGGATATGTTTTTTTTTCCTTGATACATCAATTTATTTAAAAATAGTTATGACATAAATTTATAGAAAATAAACCGTTTTAAGGTGGTTTTGGTTATAAAGTTTGTAGTTATTATTATTATATTAGTTTTCTGTTTGTGACTAGTATTATTTTTATTAGAACCAGAAAGTTAGCCCATCAGGAGTCAGTGGTGTAAATTTTGATTTTCATAAAAAATAGATATTTTTCATTTTAATAAAAAGTAAATATAAATTATTTTATTAACGATCCATATTTTTCATGAATTTATAATATATATTTTAATAAATTTTCGGATATAAACGAGAGTAATTGTCCCCACTTATCTCTAAATATAAATGACTCGGTCAATAACATAATTAACCTTATATTGAGCTTAAATTATACTCTTACATAATTTTTTTAACTTGTCTCATATGTTCAACAGATGATAATTCCAAAAGAGAAATTTCCATTGTGTTCTAATGAAAATGAAATATTATCGCAGATGGAGGATTTTCCACCCCACATTACTGTAATTGTTGTAAATATGAATTTGAATAAAGGAGTTACATGTTTTGAGTTTAAATGTGTTTTTACAAAAAATTAATTTGGAGAAAAATACTTTAAAAATTCTGTAACATCCATGATAAATTTTATTCAAAGGTTTGTAACAGATTTTCTTATTAAATTTCTTAAACACGTTTTCATTAAGATTCAAAAATTTGTAACAGCCTTATTAATTTTTCTTGACACGTTTTTTACTTTGTTTAAATTGCAAAACGTAAAAAGTAATTACAAAATATTTTTTGTAATTAAGTTCAAACGTTTATTTTTTTTACTTATAAAAAGACTGCACTGCTTCATAATTTAATATAGAGAAGAAAGAAAATAAGAAAAAAGATAAAATAATGAGCTTCACGCTTTGAGATTTGGGCAAGAGACAGAAACAAGAAAAAATACACACAGATAACTGAGAGCAATTTCAACATCATTTGTGAGAGAAGTCATTCTGCCGAGAGTTATTTTTTCAAACACTTTTTTGCCGAGAACAAATAATTTTTGTTTCAAACAATTCCAACCAAAATATTTTAAGCCGGCTGCCTCACTGGTTTATTCATTCCACAGATTCCGAGCAATAGTTTTTTGTGTTGGGTGTGAGTATACCAATCGATTTTGTGCAAAATCGATTGAGACAGTGTTTATCTGGGCTTGTTTTATCCTGGGGGCGTCGGGGCCGATTACTGCTAGCACAAAATCCGAGCAGAGCCGCGGAACGTCTTAAAGAGAGCGAACTGATCCGCGACTCAACCCAGATTCACTTTTTGCATCCTTGGTGAACGGTAAAATTATTTTAATTTGTGCTTATTGTTCCAACAATTTTAAGACGTATTCGATCTGCTATATTTGTTTATATTATATTTGTTACTGTTCTTATGGTGCAATTATAAGTAAATTATGCATGAAATGAATTTTAAGGGAATTGATAGGCTTGTGAGAAAGTTGGCTTTAACATATTTTATATCCTGAGTCTTGACAAATATTCATACTTCATGAAATTAGAATATTCGATGTTTGCATCCTGCAAAGTGTTATTTTGAATTAAGCTTTTACTTAAAAAAAATATACATGGTTATTGGTGTAGATGTTCAGCCATGTGGGATTGTATGTTTTGATAAATTTTATGTTGGTATGCTTATGATATTCCTTATATTTAGATGATCACTTTTTTGCTGTAGCTTTGTAAGCACATTCATGAAGTAACAGCTTTCATGTGGTAACAGTCATGCTGATGTTTTAGAATTGATAATTTTTTAAAACATTTGGTGTATATGTTGCATGACTTACTTTGTTTTATCAAAGTCTCTATAGTATTTGAATATACATGTTTAAGTATATAATTCTGATGAAATCATTTATGCTAAATATGAGCGCGAATGAGACATTTAGATCGATGAAGCTGTTGAACTTATAGAATAGGTAATGGTGAAATGGCTGTTAATGTATAGAAATGATTATTTAGAATTGCCAATAATTTTAAGAAGCTGGAGGAAAATGTTTAAATACATTTATTATTTAATTGATGACTATTAACTATTTATTGAAATTTTTCAATGCTGCTAAAATATGAGTGGATATATAGGTTATTGAGATTGATAGCCCAATGTCATATTCTGAAATTTTTAGACTTATCTTGTGAGTATTATTTGAGAAATTATTTGGTATATACTGCCTATAATGAATTAGACATGTGTTTGCCGATTTGAATGATTTTGGATTATAATATATCGTTCTTGAAATCATGATTTATTTTGGTTGTATCAGTTAGTCTTTTTAAGAATTACAGTGTTGATATGGAACATTGAGAATGTCTTAAATATATGCATAACTGGTCTTTGTTTTTAACAGAATTTTACTGTGATGTGAATTTCATATTGTCATGTGGATTTTAGATTGACAAGTAGAAAGAAATTAGAGCACGCCATTTATGATTGACTGTAGCTTTAATTATACTTACAGTAATTAATATTTGTAGAACAGTTATGATTTTGTTCAGCATGAGCTAGTATTGGGATATTTGTGATTTTATTTTGCTTGAACGATGTGGTGTTGATTTATCGTGATTCCTTAGAAAATGCCTCAATGCATATATGAAAAACGGTTGGAAAGCTAATTGGTTAATTTTTAAGAACCATAATCACCAAAACTGAAATAACCCGAACAAGCACTAACCTCCCTCAAGAAATTATAATAGTTAGTTCATATGCTACAACTGTAGCAAATTAGGGCACCTTGCCCGGAACTACCGGTTAAAGAGTTATGCTCCAAAAGCAAACTTTACCGAAGACCAACTTGTTACCACGATCTTTGAGATCAACATGTTTGGTGGATTTGAGGGATGGTGGGTAGGCATTGTCGTTTTCCGTCATGTCTGATATGATTATGCTATGTTCGAGTTATATGTATAAGCTGTAAATAAGTTAATGTGATGAGTTGTTTCTTAAACTATTATAGCAGCTAGAACTGGTGATGTGAACTTTAAATCTTATGAAATTTTTAAATATGAAAGGTTTGAGAACCTAGAACTTTGAGTATAAGATTTATAGAAATATATAAATTTTATGATTGATATGAACATATTGTTTCTATGAAAAATATTTCTTTGATATTAAGAAATAGTGGGGGCTCGACCTCCAATGATAAATTGGAAATAGTGGGGAACCTACCTCTAATATTTTACTCATGTTTTTAAAGTGAATGAAATTGACAAATACTGTTTGAAAACAACATGAGAAATGTTTGTATATTGATATGTTATTTTTTTAATATATATATTGTTAATTTTGTTAAATTCTATGTTGTCTTCTAAATCTGTAATTGAAAAACTTAGAAGAAACTAGTGTAATTCTTGGAATAAAAAATTTACTTGGTCAGAAAATGGAATTTAATAATAAATTTGCATGTACTCCTTATAACTCTAGTGTAAAGTTGTTCAAGAACATTGCTGTCAATGTTAGATAATTTGAGTATGCGAACAACATTGGTAACTGATGTTATGTTTTGGTAACACTAGACTTGACATTGCATATGTTATTTGATTACTATGTAGATTTATTAGTAGACGTGGTATGAGCATTGACATGCTATTGAGAAGGTTATAAGGTACCTGAAAATGACCATGAACCTAGAGTTATTTTTTTAGAGGTTTTCCGCTATCCTTGAAGGATATAGCGATGTTAATTTGAACATCTTTTCTGATGATTCCAATGCTACCAAGGGATATATTTACTTGAGTATGAGATGATACCACTGGCATTAGTTAGTGAAGAGACAGCTTGATTAAGCAGCTTACTATGATACCCTTTTATGGGAGAGACTGATACCAGTTGTCTTGATCCATTGTAATAGTATCGGGCTATTACAAATACTCAAATCTGTTATTATAACAGTAAGAGATTGTAGATACACAGTACAGTTAGAGAATACCTCTCTTCTGGTGCTGTAAGAATTGATCATGTATGAACTGATGATGATTTAGCTGATCCTTTAATAAAAGGACTAGCAAAAGAGAAGGTATCCAATACCTAGAAAAGAATAGAACTATTGCCTTTAGACAGTCACTTATGATGGTAACCCGACCTTATAGACTGGAGATCCCAAGAAATAGGTTCAATGGGTAATAACAAGTCATGAAGTGATGATGAATCATGCTATTATTTTTATTTGTGAGTTCCATTCTGAGAGCATGATATCCTGAAGCGATAGAAGGATGAGTTATTTAACTCTTAATGTGTTCTATACTCTATGTAGAGTGGAGTACCTAGCTACAGGAGTACTCTTGATAGACACACCTATGTGAATGTAGAAGTGTGGCCGCTTCTTATAGGCAAAATTTTTTAGAGCATTCACTATACTGGGATATACGAGCACAGTCGTAATGTTCGGGTTTTTGACTACACCCTGAAAGGTTTGTGTGTGTGACGTTGTCAGAGATAGAGTTCAAAACTACGAGTTACTCTAGTATAATCTGAATCGTCAACACTATGTAAAAGTTCAAGTCGAAAGACACTTTTATTTATGCACGACCTTATGTTATATTGCTCGATGAAAATATTTTATTAAAATTCAAGTGGGGGATTGTTGTAAATATGAATTTGAATAAAGGAGTTACATGTTTTGAGTTTAAATGTGTTTTTACAAAAAATTAATTTGGAGAAAAATACTTTAAAAATTCTGTAACATCCATAATAAATTTTATTCAAAGGTTTGTAACAAATTTTCTTATTAAATTTCTTAAACACGTTTTCATTAAAATTCAAAAATTTGTAACAGCCTTATTAATTTTTCTTGACACGTTTTTTACTTTGTTTAAATTGCAAAACATAAGAAGTAATTACAAAATATTTTTTGTAATTAAGTTCAAACGTTTATTTTTTTTACTTATAAAAAGACTGCACTGCTTCATAATTTAATATAGAGAAGAAAGAAAATAAGAAAAAAGATAAAATAATGAGCTTCACGCTTTGAGATTTGGGCAAGAGACAGAAACAAGAAAAAATACACACAGATAACTGAGAGCAATTTCAACATCATTTGTGAGAGAAGTCATTCTGCCGAGAGTTATTTTTTCAAACACTTTTTTGCCGAGAACAAATAATTTTTGTTTCAAACAATTCCAACCAAAATATTTTAAGCCGGCTGCCTCACTGGTTTATTCATTCCACAGATTCCGAGCAATAGTTTTTTGTGTTGGGTGTGAGTATATCAATCGATTTTGTCCAAAATCGATTGAGACATTGTTTATCTGGGCTTGTTTTATCCTGGGGGCGTCGGGGCCGATTACTGCTAACACAAAATCCGAGCAGAGCCGCGGAACGTCTTAAAGAGAGCAAACTGATCCGCGACTCAACCCAGATTCACTTTTTGCATCATTGGTGATCGGTAAAATTATTTTAATTTGTGCTTATTGTTCCAACAGTAATTAAAAGAAATTTGATAATAATAAAAGTATAAAATCATCTTTCATACGAGCGTAAGCTAATTCAATTAGTAAAATAAAAGATTTAAGCTATAACTAATAAAAAAAATTATTCTTAGTTGAAATATTAAACTGAATCGAAATTTTCTTTGGAAAATAAAAAGAAAACTTGACATTTTCATAGGGAAAATAACGTGTGAATATTATATTTATACGAGCATGTAATGCAACGACGTCGTTTACTCTACCACATGAATGAAGAAACAACAACAAAAACCAGAGAGATTCGATTGGATACCCAAAACGCAAAGAAATGGAGAAACACGTAGAGGCTCTCCTTCGAAAGATCTCGTACGGAGCAATAACAATAGCAACGTTCACACTCGTGATGCTGATTCTACAAACCCCAGAGACCTGCATTTTACAAAACGCACCCAAATCGACCAAATTCCCGAAATCTTCCTGCGACTCAACGCACCGCCAACACCTCCCCCTCGAGAAGAAAAACCACCGCCTCTGGTCCTCTAACTCCTGGAAGCAACGAGTCGCCTCTTACGCGCATTTATTCAAACACCTTCAGGGAAAAAACCTCTTCTTCAATCACTCCAAAGTCCTCTGTGTCTCTGCCGGCGCCGGCCACGAGGTCATGGCGCTGAACAACTTAGGCGTCGCTGACGTCACGGGGGTCGAGCTTATCGATTCCTTTCCGTTAGTTAGCCGCGCGGACCCCCACAATTTGCCCTTTTTTGACGAGGCTTTTGACATGGCGTTCACGGCGCATTTGACGGAGGCGTTGTTTCCGTCGAAGTTCGTTGGGGAGATGGAGCGGACGGTTAGGGTTGGTGGGGTTTCTATGGTTCTTGTGGAGGAGTGTGCGGGGCGGGAGATTAAGCACATTGTGGGGTTGTTTAGAAGTTCGAGATTCGTTGATGCTGTTAATGTTACTGTTACTGGGTCTAATATGACGAGGATTTTAATGAGAAGAACTAGATTATCTGTTTAATTTAATTGATTAATTTGGATGTGGGGAAAGTGAATTCTTTAAAAATCATTTGAGAAATGAATTGCTTGTGAATATTATAGAGTTTGATAATGGGGTCTTTGTTCCTTGTGAATCCGGCATCAGCTTCCTCAACTGTGTTTCTAGTTCATTCCAGTATTATTCTAATTTGCTTTCCTGGCTGTTCTCTTTGTTGTTATTTTAGTGATGCAAGTGAAATTTCAATTTGTATCAGCTGATGCCTGATGTGTTTTACCGTATTCATAATATTGTAATTGAATTTGTTTGATTTGCTTACATGAATTACTTTATATCATTTTTAGTGATTTGGTAATTTAGTTCAATGTTATATGGGCTGTGAACAGCTGCCTTTTTTATGCAGTTTGCCGAATTTTGTCAATAAAGTTGTTTCTAGAGGCACTGGTGTGCCCAATTGTGACCTTAGAAATTAGAGGCCAATATTACATCTTCATAAAGGGTGATTTTCCTGTGTTGAGTGGAGCAAGTTGTAATAATAGGATCATATATTCATGTGAATGACTAAGTGAGCCATAGATTCATAAGTTGTTGACTTGAAGGCTTTGTTTCTGGTACCTAGACTTTGTTTCTAGGGAACCAGTCTTTGAGAGTGTGTTTTGATTAGATAGCTTTAGGAGTGATCACAAGCTGTGTTCTTCATAATCAAATTGTTTGCAAGTAAATTCACTAATTCTGCGAGGGGGTTCAGTTTTCCTCTAGGGAACCAGTCTTTGAGAGTGTGTTTTGATAAGATAGCTTTAGGAGTGATCACAAGCTGTGTAGAAACTTATTTCTCAATGAGAGAGCCTTCTTTCTGTTGTTCTTTGGTCGTGCATTTGATATTTTAACGTGACAGGATTCATCTTTGATGTCATGACCACACTCTTGCAATGCAATGGTAATAATTTTCTGAATGTTATTTGGTATGATCTATCATTTGTGGATACAAGATATATAATTGATGAGCTAGTTATAATGGGATCATATATTCATGTGAATGACTAAGTGAGCCTTAGATTCATAGGTTGTTTACTTGAAGACTTTGTTTCTGGTGACAGTGCAGTTCATACTCTAGGTTCAACATTATGCGGTATGTGCAGATAATGAAGATAATTAGTGAGATATGTAAAAGACTAGGAATCTCGTGTAAGAAGTGGATTTCTGGAGGCTCTTGCATTTTCTACCGGCAGGAAAGTCACATGAACTGGTCCATTTCTTGAGTTGGAGTCATTTCAGAAATCCCTGATTTCTGTTGAAGTGTGGTGGTTTTATGTATACCATTTGTTCCATATGTGGGAATAGCACATCACAGAGAACAGTTCCTGTTAACATAGATGGTCTGGATATGTAGTGGCCCTGCATACAGAGGGTTAAACCCAATGGGGCGTCTAGGTGCAATTTGTACTTGGTTAGCTCCAGCACAGAGGCTTGGGTGTGAGGGTGTCAATGGCTGTGCCGATCCTGCACCATTACCTCAAGCAGGATTGAACTAGTATACACTATATTCTAAAGAAAGCTTAATACACTTGATGGTTGTTACTTGCAAATACCGAATCCTGTACCATTTCAACAAATTTACAAACTAATCTATACGAGGAAATAGACCAGGAGCATAGAAGAATTAGCTAGCTAGAGATAAAATTTGTATACACTGCTAAGCATCAATACTGGACAATGTCTCATATCAAATCATGCCATATTGATGTTGTTAGGAAGTCCTATCATCTAGCAAAGCATGGGAAATTCCAAGAATCGCGGATTGCTTGGAAGAGTAGATTTCAGGTGTGAAAATCTGCACTCCATTGATGAGAAGTCCTTGGTTAAACTTAACACCAATGCTGATCTCAAGATATTGATTTGGTACTAATGTCTTTAGCAATGTTTTAACAGGCAAAGAAGAAAGTTCTATAAGCGTAAATCTTTGAGGCAGTATATGGAACCTCACGATCCTATCAAGCAATGGAGGAGAAGATGCAACAAACGCGTAGTCTGCTGGGGCAAAGATTGTGGTGGAGTTCAGGTTGATGTTATCGTCAAGAATCCGATCAATGACAGAATTCAACCCGATTGCAAATGAAACAAAACTATTTGAGCTCAGCAAACGGATAATCTTGGTCCACTCTGTGACCATGTTCTTGGATTCACTGAAATCAGAAGTAAGAGTACTAGAAATGGAATCACAAATTGGTGATTGAATGAAATTCCAGCCTTGGTGAACATCTTGATGAGGATCCAAAGATGAAAATGCCTCAAGAACCCCATGAATTGACAAGGATCCTTCGATAAACATATCAGGATGAGACACCAACACATTATTGATCTCTATCAATCGTTCTTCTTCACCAATTTTGGTTATGGCGACTTTCTTTTGATGAAGAACTGTAGGCAAGCAACTACCTTGAGGTTTCATTAAAAGATCATTCATGGAAAGCTTCAGAGGAGAGGTATGGTATTGAATAAGCTTTTTAAAGAACCAAGGAGGAAGAGAAGTGTTGAAGATGGCAGAGTCTTGAATGGCAAAGATTGTAGAGTTTTGAGAAGAAAGAAAGATTTCAGGGGAGATTTGGAGAAGAGTGGCGATGGTGTTGAAGCCTGATCTTCTTAAAGCTTTCGAAGCGTTTGAAAAGAATTGATAGTTGATGGGTTTGATTGGAGGAGTGACATGGAGATTGCCATGCAGGCCAATACTACTGAGATGGAGAAGAAGGCTGATGCCGGCCAACATTCTGAACAAGAACCGGCCATTTCTCTGCAGTGAAGACAATGTAGCTTCGGAGCAAGATTGGCAGGATTTGATTGTTTTCACAGTTTGTGTTTGTTTCTTGGGATGGTATTGAAAGATTATGAAGTGAAGCTGGTTATTGATGATATAAAAGGAGATTAAACAGGGATTAAATGAAAATAAAAATCACATAATATTGGTATTATTATGCCTTCAAAAATCTTTTTAACTCATAATATTCGTATTTTGTTATTAATTTTAATCCTGTCGTAAACAATAATGTAGGATGAGCTTCAATTTATGAGTCTGCTCTTTCTTTTCCCTGCACTACCGAAATTTAAGTCCAATCTCTTTACCTCTTAGTCATTCAAGTCCTATTAATTAGATCTGGTCATCGGTTTGGTTCGGTTCCGAACAGGAACCGAATCAGCCAATTCTCGGTTCCTGGCCACTCTTATAGAACCGGAACCGGAACCGAATCGGATAATTTCGGTTCGGTTCCGATTCCACAAGAATGTGGAACCGGGAATCGGAACTAAACCGGACAGTTTCGGTTTAATTTTTTTTTTTAAAAAAAAAAATTAAATTTTAAAGAAATTTATAAATGGATATTATTATCAAAAAAATATAATAAAAAAATTTATTTCTTTGAATTTTATTAAATTAAATTAAAAATAAAATAAAAACTTAAATTAATTTAAATTTTAATAATGGAACCGTTCGATTCCAAGAAACCGAACCGAAAGAAACCGAAAGAAACCGGAACCGGAACCTTGACCAAGTCTACCATTAATGGTCCCCAAGGGGTGTGGCTTGGTGGTGTAGGGTCCAGGATCTCACCTTGAGATTCTGGGTTCGAATCCAGGGGGTGCACTTCTTGTAAGAGCCTGGGACAGCCGATGGTTTTACCTGCGCCGCGGCCCAGAATGGGTGGTTTGGTGGCAGGGTTTCCATCGTTTCCCAAAAAAAAAAAAAAAAAAAAAAGGTCTACCATTAATGGCTATGTTATAATCTGGGAATCTTGCCATAGTGAATATAAAAAGAAATTGTTGAGTTTAAAAATGCCCTCCTACAAATTGTGTTAACAAAGGCTAAAGTAATTAGCTTAAACAAACTTTAGTTTTTGATCACGCAAGTCAAAATTGAAGAAAGAAAATGAAACAGAACAAGGTATTAATAATAAAGAATTTAATTACTACATAGAAATTGATAAGTAATATGGAGATTAAATGAAGACTAAAATCACTTATAAAGTACGGACATTTTGCGGCTAAAATTTAAAAAATACAAAATATGTAACAGATCATTCATCAACTGAGGAGATATTATATGCTTCAACTTTTAAAAAAAGTAATTCAGTATCCTCCTCACCAAACACGAGAAGTGATAGACTTACTTATACTTTTACCGAAAATAACTACACCCCTCTCACTATAAGTACAGTGATCGCTACAGTGATCACTGTAGATACAGTGAAAGGAGTGTAATTATTTTATGTAAGAATGTAAGTATGTTTATCATTTTTGCACCAAACACATCAGATATTACACAAAATTTTCAATCCCACTCCTTTACTTCTACTCTTTAACAGATGAGAAGAAATAAAGTGGAAAAAAAAAACACACACACACTCAAGAATGCTGCTCAGTTACAGTAGAACCATTCCTTTTCCTTGTAACCCTGATGTAACAAAACACAGCAGCAAAAATAGCAGTAGCAAGGCCACCAATGATGACACCACCACCAGCCACTGACTTATCAGAATGATGCTGATGATGCTTTCCCAGCCGTCTGATCTCTGGAGCCTCAGCTCCTCTAGACTCATTATCAGATGACTTAGAGACACTTGAAGCAGGCTGATATGCAACTTTAGAAACCGCCCCAGCTGGATCATGCTCTGTTTCAGACTTAACCCCAACTGGGTTCGCTTCAGATTTATCAGCCACGGCTTGTAACATTAAGATCTCAGCCACAATCATAAGAACCCACACAAGTCTAGCCATTTTTTAAAAAAAAATTCTTCACTTTTGGTTGGTGAATCTTTGAAGACTTGGGCACTTGGCTTACATGTGGGAGTGGTATTATTATGTGGATCGATGGTTATATATAGAGAGGGTAATCATTAATCAAGCCGGTTAAGTTGTTATTAAAATACTACGGGAAAGAAAATTAAGAAAAAATTAATATAATTTAATTCAATACTGAATCCAAATTCGTTTAGGAGTGTGTTCATTTTTGTGATCCCGATGGATTTCAATATCAGTTAAATAATTAATCATGATAACTGATCTTTGATTATTCGGAAGTTAATATGACTCCCCATTACAAATGACATCGTTTGAAATTTAGTGGTAAAAATAAGGTCGACCTTAGCGCTAGATAGGTAATACGTCCGTCTATTCTTTCGAATATCTTTTATTACCTCTCTTAAAAAAATTAATGAATAATTTCAAATTTTTTATATTATAATATTATGTTATGTAAAATGATTTCAAAATATAAAAATAATGAACGGTCCTCAAGTTTTGTCCTGAGAGAGTTAATGTCGGTGGTAAATGGCAGCCAGTGAGTAGCCAACTGCCCAACCAACTAGACAGTCCTAAGTACCAAAGTCAAAATTCAAAAAAAGTCAACTAAGCCGAGCCCAACTTTAAATTCTGGTGAACTAAGTCAAGATTTTATAAAAGAGTAATGATATATTCACCAACATTCTCACTCACAATAATCACAACCCTCTCATTGTAGTTACAGTGAACTACAGTAATTCACTGTAGCTACAGTGAGAGGGTTGGGATTATTGTGAGTGAGTTTATCATTTTTGTTTATAAAATCTCTATTTCCAAAATTTTAAATTTTTAGTTTTTATTGTATTTCCTCGTCTGGGTTTAAAGAAACAAACATTAAATTCCAATAAATTTTTCTAAATCTGATTCATTTACTAATTCTAAATCAAAACAAAATTATTTTAATAGTTATTTTGTCTCCGCTTGATCTCTGTTTAATCTTTATATCATCTCTCATTAAGTTCTAAAAAATCTTTCGAGACATGTATATTTAAGAGATTTCATTATATTTATATCATCTCTCATTAAGTTTTTATTGTAATGATTCCACATGCACCATTACAAAACTGTTTTAAGAGATTTCATTATATTTATAATAATAGAATCAGTGAATTATGATGCAATCCAAAGAAGAAAAACAAAATGTTGTTCGAGATAAACTTAAATTAGAAGATAATATATCCTATTCCCATACACAATCTATTGTACAAACTACAAACCGACTAAAAGATTAAAAAATATTCCACTATATGATAAAAATAAATTTTTTGGTCTTTTGCGAATTTGTGCACAAAAATATACATTCATAATTTTTCTGTAGAAACCTAACGCTTAGCTATGACTTGACTCGGAAACCTAACAACTTTATGATATTAATTGGACCAACAATAATTTTTCTCTTAGCTTAGAAAGTTCAAATTTTGACTTCCGAGAGATATTCTTTTAAATGGAGCTAATTGTTGTGTGAAAAAATAATTATGCACTATTAGGTTTTTAACAAGTTTGCGTGAGCTTCTTGATTTTGGTGGTAAAAAAATTTGGTTTTTGCATGGCTATCTTTAAAGGTCGGTGATGATATTGACTCTTCACAAACTTTTGTATCAATTTGTAGAATAGCAGAAGTCGCTGGAAATACAATTTTATTATAATGTATTTGGATGGTGTTATTTTGATTAATTCATAATGTTCACAATCAAAAATCGCAACGGATCGTCCTAACGGCTCAAGAAATAAGAAGTTTTACTGGCCCAATGGATTGACAACTAAATTGTCCCATCGTGTAAAAATCAAATGGCCCAACATTACCCAATTGGCCTATCGGATGAATCGTCAAAACATCTTGATAGTGAAATCGCTTTAACTGTCAGACAGAGAAGTTGCATGAACGTAGGCATGACAGTTGAAAGGGATAAAGCACGATCTCAGCAAATTATCAGGAGGTCTTATCATGGCAATTATCGTGGGGCAGTTAACACCACTGGCATGAGAAGAAACAAGGGTCACAGATCATGGAGTTCAACCATTCAAAGCAGTTACCAAGTCGTTATCCAGATCATTATATAAGTTCAAAATTAAGTTTAAGGAAGGCAAAAGAAATAGGGGAAAAAATGACATTACAAAAAAATAGTCAACCAGCGACAGAAAAAGTCGTAACTATTTTGTCCCTAACGGTCAATTAGTGATGGAAAAATTTTGTTTCTATTTTGTTGGTTGCCAAAAAAATAACGACGAAAATATTACATCCGTCGCTAAAATTATTAATATCAGTGATGAAAAATTATTTTGTCTCTATATTGCGACGAAAATTTCGTAGTTAATTCTATTTCATCGCTAAAATTCCGTAGCTAATTAGCAATGGATAGAAATTATGTTTCTATTTAGCGATGAAATCTCCGTTGGTATTCTGTTTAAAATTTTTAAAAAGAGGACATTTTAAAATTTTAGAGAGCGGGAAATTCAAAATTTTAGAGATATGTGAAACTTTTAAATTTTATAAATACGAGAAACTTTTAAATTTTAGAAAGTGAAAAGTTTTAAAATTTTTGAGAGGCCGAAAATTTTATAGTTATAGAGATGTGAGAAAATTTTAAATTGTAGAGAGATGAAATTTTTAAATTTTAGATAACGGAAAATTTATAAATTTTTATTACTGAAACACATAAAATAATTTTTTTTATATGTTGGGTCTTATTAGACATGCACACAGTTACGGTTCGGAACTGTAACCGAACAATTGACCAACCGTAAACCGAACCGTTAACTTTACAATCGAACCGTGAAATGTAACCTAACTGGTTGAGTCCGGTTAGGTTAAGGTTGAGACAATTTCCAACCTTCGGTTTGGATGGTTGGACCGGTTCGAACCATAACAGTTACGATTCTGGTTCAAACCGTAACAGTTACGGTTTGAAACCGTTAGTCGTTACAGTTAGCGATTTCCACAGTTAATCATAACGACTAACGGTTTCCACCGTTAATCGTAACGATCAAAAAATATTTTTTTAATAATAATAAAAACTAAAATGTCTACCTCTCAACGTCTATCTTTTTTAGGGCATTTTAGGCATCATAAAAAATCAAAAAACACTATTAATAACCTTTTAGCTCATTTTTCAAAACCAAAAAATCAGTTATTCTCTTCTCACTCTCTCAATTTCTCAAATCTTATATATTCAATCAATTTATTCTCTTATTATCTCAATCTCTTCATTATAATGGCAAGCTCATCACACAATACTAACATCATGATGCTGAGGATACCACTCAACATACCACCGGCGAAACGACTTCACGTATTGAAGTGAGAAATCGAGATTCTGAAATATTGACAAAATATTTCACTCTAGTCGTGAATGATGTCATCGGTGAGAATAATGATGTCTGCAATTATTGTGGAAAAATTTACAAACACAGCGGTGGGTATGAAACTATGACGGATCATATAAGAATTTACTCATAAAGCATAGTTTGTGATTGATACAATATAGAGACAAATGATAAAGTTTTCTACTTTTGGTCCATGTTCTTCTCATTCTACTAAATTATTTAAATATAATGTATGTAAACTTACTAGGATGACATGTAAAAGAAAAATGATGGAATTGTATGTAAAAGATCAAAATAATTTAAGAGAATTATTTTTTAAACTTAAAGGTCGTGTTTCAATTTGTAGTGACATATTGAGTTATCATTGGCAATCATATTCTTATATGGGTGTGACATATCATTAGATTGATGATTCATCGTTTATTCAAAAAAGAATTATTATATTTTGGCTTTTTGATGATGTGCCCACTGTACATAATATTTATTTAATGATTAGTAATATTTTACAGCAATATGAATTAGACAAAAACTTTTAACTATTGGAGGTTAATAATGCATCAATTAATGAACTCAAAGCTATTTGGCAACTAACTTTGGGAGGTAAATTTTTTCATATTCAATGTGCATGTCATATTTTGAATTTATGTGTACAATATGATTTGAAATCTTTAAACTCTCATATTACACCTATTATAAAATAAATTAACTTAATTTGGTCGTATTCTAAAATTAGAAGAGAAGTGTGTAATTTTTGTAAGAAAAATGATATTAGGCCGAAAAAATTCGACCGTAATGTTCCAACTCGTTGGAATTCTACTTATTTCTTACTAAATGAAGGTTTTGAATATAAAGATTTATTATGTTCATTTGTTGCTCACTATCAATATGATTTAGTTTTATATCTCATTCATTGGGAAGTTTGTTCAAAAATTTTAGAGATTTTAAATATTTTTTTTAATGATGCTACGAATATTTTAAGTGGTGTTTATTATCAAACTTCAAATATTTTTTCCTTACAAGTCTTGATATTATTGGGGTATTAGCCGAGTTTAATAATACCAACGAATTTGATGATGTTTTTGATGATCCTAACAATGTTTTTTACGATCCTTCAAATGCAATTAAAAAATATGTTGCATCAATGATGACAAAATGACTTAATTATTACATAGACATGATATCGAAGTAAAAAATAATATATTACGTTTTTATGATGGTAATGCAATGCAAAGATTGTAGTACTGTTCACATAAATGAAGATTCTTTCATCAAACAAGATATGACTGGATAAAAAAATACAAATTTTGTAAGGTCATACTCTTTCGGATGGAAACAAGGAAAGAGAGGAAATGAATTCAAATTCATTTTTTATTTTATGAATTTGAATTCTCATAGAATTCAATTTCCCTCAAATGGTGTAATTTGAATTCTAAAAAAAATCCAAATTCTCCACTCAATGGGTAACATGTTTCCCCTTAAATTTCATGTACAAACCAAATAATGAAATTACATTTTATCATCATTTCATTTTCTCTTCTCCTCTCCTTCCAACCAAACACAACCTAAGATTCATCCGTACCATAACCTGAATGAACAAAATTGGAAGTTAATATGCTAACAAGGAGCACTTAACAATAGAAAAGAAGGAATGGAGAAATATTCTGAGTAACATTTGTCTTCATTGAGGAATTTTGTATGTATTTATTTGCTGCAACTAATGAATAACAAATACCTTCCAACACTTCATTAATTGCCAAAGCATAAGCTTGGATATTCTTGAAGTGAGAGTCCTGCATCAACAGCAATCAATGAAAGATATAACGTCTAACGAAAGAATAGTACTCAGATTATAATATCACTTGGGCAAACAATCAAATAAGAAGAGAAACATCTTATCTCCCTCAGAAAATCAATGTAAATAGGTCGAAAATGTCAAAATCACTTGGCCTTCCTAGCCATTTCTTCAAGATTTAGAATCTGAATTCTTCCAAAGTTTCCGTGTTTCAACATTTTAGAAGAATATCTCTAGAAATGCCAAAATAAGTTAAGACTGTTGGCATTTCGTGGTAAGTTTACCACAGTTGATCAGGGAAAGTGCTGAAGAGCAGATTCCATTGATGAAACAGGGGCTGCATAAAGAATGGGCAGAATACAGGATTCAATGTTGTTAAAGGCGCAAGGCGCACTAAGGCGAAAAGGGTCCTAAGGCCTAGGCGCAAGCCTCAAGGCGAGAGGCGCGCGCCTGATGAAAGTGAGGCGCAAATTATAAAAAAAATATATAAGTATTTAGTCAACTAAACCAAAGAGAAATCATTGAAAATATATATATATATATATATATAAAAAACAATTATAATAATACAAATACTGATAATACAAATTAATTTGTTTATCAAAATTTGAAGTCAACCCCAAAACATATATTAATTTATTGAATAAATGTTATACAATTTGATTTCGAGTTGGGAGAGTCAATTCGGATTGAGATATTCTCACACATTTTTATGAGGTGTGCCTAGGCGCATCTAAAAGGCGCGAACCTTTGTGCCTAGGCGCGCGCCTGATGAAGGTCGTCCGACCTAACCCTTCATGAGGCACAATGATCTGAGCCTCAGTCTGAGCCTGAAGCGCGCCTTTACAATTTTGATTCACACCCAAGCAGTAGAAACATAAACACTCTTATAATTGACTAAAGAAAGATTTAACTGAAATGGATACGACCAGAAAAGTTGGCGAGGTCAAATAAGCAAAATCAGAGCTAATAGATACCTGCTACTCCAAAATCTGTATGGAAGACATCAACGGCATCATCAGGTCTATCTGAAATTCCCCCGTTTTCTATGTCCTGCAAGGTCAGAAAATTAAATCTAATATCAAGGCTAGAACTCAAAACTCCAAAAGTAACAAATTAAGAAATTCTGAATCGCCATAGATTATTTGGACAAATAATATAACAATCAATTCAACTCAAAAAACTAACCTGACAGTCCAAAATGAACTTAACAAGCTTGTCCTTGTTCATCCAATGGACCCTGTCAATCATGATTAAGCTTGAAAGAACCCACCATGAGTAGCAAAACTGAGTAATTCAACTAGATCACAGTGAGGAGAACCTACAAGAATGTTCCTATATGAAGTTGGTCCGAATGAAAATACCCACATCAGGAAGTTTCTCAGGGCGGCCATTAAGACCTCCAGATTTTACTTGCCGTTCACATAACCACCAGCCAAGAAGGTCCTTGTCAACATGATGCAGAGCCCCGGCAATAGCAAGTGTACCCACACAACAGAAGACTGCAGTAACGACAGAGGAAAAAAGTTTTCACATTTTGATTCTATTTTTATTTTTTAATATACATAAGTAATTGAATTGGTTGAAACTTATAAGGTCAAAGAAACAAAGTGAAAACAATTCATGAAGATAAATAACTGAATTCAACTCATAATTTTGATATTATGCAAGAACCCGACATGCAAACACTTTCGATTATTTCAAGACAAGCACAGGATGTAGATATGACAAAGAATCCAGGAAAGTTTACCGTGTATCCACTTCACCCCATATGTCTCCAGAAAAGGAACCATCCTTATTTTGCAGCCCAGCAAATATCTAACTCAAGAGTTGAGTTCCACAACAACACTTAAAGTGACACTGTCTTATACAGTCTTTACACTTGAAAAATTATTTTTGAGAAAATGGGGTTGATATTTACATCAGCCAAAGCAGCTGCTTATCAGTTTGCCTGTTCACTATTAGCATTGGTGTTGCCAGAAAATTAAAGAAACAATATAGAATTACAGAAATCAAAACTCTTTAGTCAAGTGAAATTTCATAATCATAATTATAATCATTTCATGCTTTTAAATTTTAATAAATGCATGGTCATTTTGGTCTTAAAAGTCAGATTTAAAAACAAGAGAAGTTGCCAAGGAATTAACAGATCGAGTTATTAATTATTTATGCATAAAAGACACAATAATAAGTATAAACAAAAGCTTCTGTACAAACCAGACTCATCTTGGCACTTCATGACCCATGAAATAACTTCTTTATCTACAGCATCAAGCTTTCCTAAAATAACTTCTTCTTTATTTTTGGATTGTTGGATGGCAATGGGATGAGATGAGATTGTAGGGGTCAAATTTGGACCAAGGACATAATTATTTTTTCACCTTAGGCCCTATATCAGATAAAGTTCAAATTCCTTCAAACAGTCAATTCCAGGCCAAGATTGGATCAAGCAACTGAACTCTTCTCATCTCAGGCCCAAATATCGGGAAAAGCCTACAAGACAACCTATTGACTTTCCAACAGCCAAATCGAAAAGTGTCTTCTTCATAATTAATTACCCTCTACGTGATTAGCCGTTTTAGCACTTAAAAGTTAAGCATTTAACATATTAATGGGACCCACATCATAAATGTGAAACCGAATTCCATAGCCTATAAAAAGTTGCAAAACTCAGAGTTACAATTTATGGAAGCTTGAGCATTCTTACTTGAGCTCTCAAAGGATACCACGATCTAAACACCGACCCACCGCCCTCACGGTAGTATACGGAGGTTAAGGTAACCTCAAACCTTGATCTTCCATTACTTTCTGCTCGTGTTTACCACTGACTTGAGCGTCGGAATGTCTACGACAATCACCACACCGGTGGGTAGAAAATTCCCGCTCACTCTACCTTTGTTTTGCAGGATTGCTAGTGCCCATCATATAAATTCTCGATTGCGGACCTAAGGCAAAATCCAATGTCTACAATTTGGAAATAAAACTTCTGCCAATCCCCTCGGTCATTTATAGTCAAGTATAATACCAGGTGTTCCCTTTTTTTGTCGAAGGAACAAATGATATCTTCTCTTTTCGATCACGTGCACCTTCAGGTAGTACGTATAGAGAAAATATTTTACCCCGAACCTTATTCCCAGCTCATACGCCATGCACTCAACCGACAATAATACTCTCCAAATGTTGGGCATCAACTGCGATGGGGCTAACTCATAATGGTTCAATACCTACCAGACTTGCCCATGAATGAGGAACCTCAATCCATCTGCAAAGGGACGCTCATAAAACCCAATCCACCTCGGTATTTTATAGTCGATCCTTTCACTCGACGTGGCTAATCTTACTTCAATCGACTGAGGAAACCTATACTTCAACTTCATTTCATGTAGGAAACGACTTTCCTTAGCGCGGCAGAAGTTGCTTGTGGTGGCACCGGATCCGGTATGGATCTTCAAAATTTTATTTGCCTTCTCCCTTTGTTGTAGTAGCCAAGATCAATCCTTTAGTGTCCAACACTTGGATCAACCACTCGATCTTCCGAACTATGACTCGAAACCAAAAAACCGAAGTGTGGGCTTCACTCACAAAGATTAAACCTCTAAACTATTTAGAGATTTAAGATGTCACAATGATGTTTGGCTTTAGGAATTTCACAACACTTGTGAAAGCTAGAACTCTCTCTATTTTCTCTCAAATCTTTTCTCACAATAATTGTGTGAATGAATGCAAAGTGTTAACCTTAGGAAGTGAGAGAAATGGTAGAGATTATATTCTCTTACACAAGCCAACTAACCTAGTCATTAAGCATCTAATGCTTTCTTGCAATGGCCAACACAAAAATGTGAATGTCATACCAAAGCTAAGAAATGTTAAGCTAAAGACAATGGCTTTGTCATTAAGCATTCAATGCTTTCTTTCAATGGCAAACACATAAATGTGGAGGCCATACCAAAGCATAAAATGCATTACCTAATGACAAAACTATTAGGTGTATCCAAGCCACCTAATAGACATAATTGCTTGGATGACATGGTAAGCTATATGGCTTTGTCTCCAATGGTAAATAAAAATCAATATATTAATAATGATTTATTTACTTTCAATTATGTTGTAGTAATTATCTCATAATTATTACTAACTTGATTATCTCATAATCAAGACTTGATTATCTCATAATCAAATAATTCTAGAAAACATTAAGTTAAACTAATTTAACATAGTTTTCATTTGTGACAATAAATATTATTAATCTTATTAATAATATATAAATAAATATAATGTGAGCATATAATTAGACAATCTAATTATATTAGGTTTGTTACAGTTAATCGAGCTAGCATGGGGACCAAATGGATCTACGGTTCCGAGCTCCAATAATTCTGAAATATTAATTAAACTTTTTAATTAAATATTACGAATTATTAACTCCGCATTATTCCATTAAAAACTCGAAGTTGAACTCCCGTTACCGTAGATGGATTAAGTAAACTGAACATTTTCGGTGTCCATCGATATAGTCATTACATATGGATATAGCCTTTCACGAATATCTCATAAATAGAGTCGGGTCATAAGTCCGTTAAACCCCTCTAAATATTTTATCTCTTAAGCACCATTGATTCTATAATGAACAATTAATTCATAACAATTATGAATATAAAATACTTTCTATTCGTAATAGAAAAGTTGAGCGCTCAAATTGTTCAAGACCCGAATCAACTTTTAAAAGAGATATTCATATGCTTCTTGTAAGAAGAGGTGAATTTCATATCTATGTAAAATGTTCCCAACTACATACCAACCATATCCCCAAAATACATAGTTATTGGCCGGGAATGCAACACCAACCTCACCATAGTAAATCAAATGACATAGCCTGTCATGCAGGAGTTCGTAATACACTCAGGATTAAGATCGAATCCATATATGACCATCTATTAGATAAAATGAATTTTTTTGGTTAACGGATATTAAAAGAAATTTGTATTTATCTGAGTCCATTCTTATATGATCTTATCATACAAAGTGCCTCAATTCCCATGTCACTACATGAACGATCCCGGATCAAGGTCGTCATACAAGTATACAATGGACCGCAACTACAGATATACCACAAACAAAGTACCCTCTTTGTTTGCTCTCTATGGACTATTTAGATTACTAACTTTAGACTTAAATCCTCTTGTGCATCAAACATACACTAAGTCTAAAATTACAAGAGTAATCAAGGTAAACAAGACAATTGGACAATATGTAATATAAATCAAACAACTTTGATAAAATGAATAATGCATTTATTATTATTACAAAAATCAATTCCGTTTACAATACATGAAGCTCTAGGACATAAATCCCAACAATCTCCCACTTGGACTAGATCAAATGAAAAATGTCATGTAATCCTAAATCATTTAGGTGACCTTCAAATACTTGAGCCGAAAAGGTCTTTGTAAACGGATCAGCCAGGTTGTCTGCGGATGGAATCTGCGTGACAACGACATCTCCTCTCTGCACTATTTCCATGATGAGGTGATATTTCCTCTCAATATGCTTACCCCTGTTGTGGCTTCTCGGTTCTTTGGAGTTCGCCACTGCACCACTATTATCGCAATAAAGTGTGAGTGGCTTATCCATATTTGGAACAACTTCCAGATCTGCCAAGAACTTACGGAGCCAGACTACTTCCTTAGCTGCTTCACAAGCTGCTACATAATCAGCCTTCATGGTGGAGTCAGCAATACAAGATTGCTTAATGCTCCTCCATACTATAGTCCCACCACCTATGGTGAACACTGATCCAGATGTTGATTTCCTAGAATCGACATCAGTCTGAAAATCAGAGTCTGTATATCCTCTCATAATCATATCATGACTTGTATATACAAGCATATAATTTCTCGTTCTCCGAAGATACTTGAGAATATGTTTCACCGCTACCCAATGATCTAATCCTGGGTTGGATTGAAACCTACTGACTACTCCCACTGCAAAACAGATGTCCAGTCTCGTGCCTAACATAGCATACATAAGACTTCCAACTGCTGAAGCATATGGTATATGTCTCATCTCCCCAACTGCTTGAGGTGTCTTAGGAGACTGTTCCTTAGACAAATGAATTTCATGCCTGAAAGGTAAATTACCTTTCTTGGAATTCTGCATACTAAATCGCACAAGAATCTTGTCGATATAGGTTGTTTGAGACATTGCTAACAGTCGTTTCTTGCGATCCCGAATGATCTGGATCCCAAGTACATAACTTGCATCTCCCAAATCTTTTATTTGAAATTGGTTAGCTAGCCAGATTTTCACGTCCGATAATATCTTTACATCATTCCCAATGAGTAAACTATCATCAACGTATAACACAAGGAAAACCACATTCCCATCAATGATGCGCTTGTAAGCACAAGACTCATCGATGTTCTGCTCAAAGTTATAAGACTTGATCATAGTATCAAACCTTATGTTCCAAGATATAGATGCTTGCTTAAGTCTGTAAATAGACCTTTGCAACTTGCAAACTTTTTGCTCTTGACCTTGGGTAATGAACCCCTCTGGTTGTACCATATAGATACTCTCATCAAGATTACCATTCAAGAATGCAGTCTTAACATCCATTTACCAAATCTCATAGTCATAATATGCGGCAATGGAAAGAAGAATCCTGATGGATTTAAGCATGGTTACTGGTGAGAAAGTTTCTTCATATTCAACTCCCTCTTTTTGGGTATAACTATTTGCCACTAGCCTAGCCTTGAAAGTCTGTACTTTCCCATCTATTCCTCTTTTTCTCTTGTAGATCCACTTGCAACCTATGGGTTTTACTCCATTAGGTTGGTCTACAAGTTCCCAGACTGAGTTAGAGTACATAGAATCCATCTCGAGGTTCATGGCTTTGAGCCATTCCTCTTTATCAGTATCTTCCATTGCACTATGATAGGTCAATGGATCATCTATACCATCACAAGATGAAACAACCTGCACCTCACCATTTCCTAGATAGCGTTCAGGTTGTCTTACAACCCTCCCACTACGTCTAGGTGGTATGGTATCCTGATAAACTTGTATCTGACTTTCAGATGTAGAAGGTGTTATGTCTTTGTCAACATTTGACAATGGTGTACTGGTCGTACCAGCAAGTAACTCCTCAAGTAACACTTTACTTCGAGGTTTGAACTCTCTCATATAGTCCTCCTCAAGAAATGTAGCATTTGTTGACACAAATACTTTATTATCTTTTGGACTATAAAAGAATCCACCCCTAGTTTCTTTAAGATAGCCTACAAATAGGCATACATGTGAACGTGGTTCCAACTTAGTAGTCTTGTTCTTTAGCACATATGCCGGACACCCCTATATGCGAAAATGTCGCAAACTAGCTTTACGACCATTCCACAACTCTAAAGGAGTCTTAAAAACAGACTTAGAAGGAACTACATTCAGGATATACATTGCAGTTTGCAATGCATACCCCCAGAATGAACTAGGTAGAGTGCTATAACTAAACACTGATCTTATCATGTCTAGTAGGGTTCGATTTCTCCTTTCTGCAACACCATTTTGTTGTGGTGTTCCAGGTGCTGTGAGTTGTGAAATAATTTCATATTCAACTAAGAATTCCTTGAAATCTCTATCAACGTATTCTCCTACACCATCTGATCGTAGAATTTTGATGCTTTTACCTAACTGGTTCTCAACCTCAGCACAATACTCTTTAAACTTTTCAAATGTATTTTACTTGTGTTGCATTAGGTAAACATACCCATATCTAGAATAATCGTCAATGAAAGTGACGAAGTATTCAAAACCACCTCGGGCTTTTACATTCATCGGTCCGCAAACATCCGAATATATTAGCTCAAGAGTTTCTTTGGCTCTTATCCATTTTCCAATAAAAGGTCTCTTGGTCATTTTGCCTTCTAGACATGATTCACAGACAGGTAAAGTACCAAGTTTTACTGATTTAAAACTCCGTTTTTAATTAGTCTATCTATCCGGTCAAGGTTAATGTGACCAAGTATAAAGTGCCATAAATATGTATCATCATGAGAAATATTTTGCTGTTTAGTTTTAGATCTTTCAATCTTAAACATTTCAGTATTAAGCAGTGATTCGTGCATTAACGGCCTTAATACATATAGATTATTTTTGGAGTTTCCCGTGTATATATTTAATCCATTTCTACTAATAATAACTGACTTATTATTAAACGAAACAGAAAAACCACATTCCATAAGTTTTGTTACAAAAATCAAATTCCTGCGAAAACCAGGAATATATAATACACCATTCAAACATAAATAACTTTTATTAAAATTCAAATTTGAAACTCCCACTGCTCTTGCTGAAACAGCATCCCTTGTCTCAACTCTCATGGTAAAGCTACCTTCAGTAAGGTCCCTCCATGATTCAAGTAGCTGCAAAAAACAACAAACATGGTTAGTGACCCCAGAATCAACAATCCATATGGATTTATCATCCTCCACCAAAAGAGACTCAATGACAAGTAAATCATATTTACCTGTATTATTCTTCTCTTTAAGCTCTGCAAGGTATTTTGGACAATTCATTTTCCAATGCCCTTGTTGTTCACAATGGAAATGTAGGCACTACATTTTTGCATATAAGTCCCGATGATGAGCCTTCAGCGGAGGCACTACCTTTTTATGTCGTGGAAGTCGCGAGAAACGGACGTCGGAAGGGAATAATTGAGAATTGATGTTTTGTTGGATTTGATTCGCTCGTTTAGATTCGGGTTTGTCCGTCGGATTTCTGTTGCAACATTTCCTTGACCCAAACACCAAACCCACGCCCACAAGCCCACCAAAACCAACCAAATCACACACCAAGCCCACCAACACCAAGGCCCACGCCCATTACACACAATTACCTCTCCTCTAACTATTCAAACAACCAAAATAACCTTCTACCATGCATACCCCACACATTTGACCTCAAATTTACCTTACCCTTCATTTTCCAAGCCATTTAATTCACTAACCCCACACCATTGACAAAGCCACCTCCTAATTAATGTCACCCCCCTCCAAGTCAAAAGAAACCACCAATCATCCTTCCATTTTCAACAAAGCAAGTTTTCCGTAGGTTTAGGCCTTAAAAACTGTCCCGAAACTACCCAAAACTGCACCCAAAACTGCACAAAACAGCAACCCAATACCCCTCAAAACATGCCAAAACAGTCCCCTAAATTACCAAAAACAGCGACCAGAAAATACAATGGAAATCGCAGTAAAACAGAGTGAAAACAGCGAGCAAAACAGTGACACTGCGAAGAAAAATGCCGAAACAGCGAACCAGATGAGTCACGGAAAGTTAGCCCTTCCGACGGCCGTATAACGCACTTCCGAGAGACGACATAAAAGGTTAGACCTGAGGGCATATGTTATTTTATTTCCTCGCATAAATTAGTGATTTAGAAAGTATGTTATTTAATTTCCTCGCATGAATTAGTGATTTAGAAAGTATTTTATTTAATTTCCTCTCATGAATTAATGATTTAGAAAGTATGTTATTTAATTTCCTCGCATGAATTAGTAACTTAGAAAGTATGATAGTTATTTTTCCTCGCATGAATTAGCAATTTAGAAGGCATGTAACTTACTTTATTTCGTATGAATATTGTAAATTAGTGTATGATGTGATTCCGAGTGAATGGAATATGTGTTCCTTCTTGTGGTATATTTGATGGAAACTCGGACATAAATTCCGTAGCCGAATCTGAATGGACGGTATTATGGTTTGCACTCGGGATACAATGCCCCGTACCACTTGAGAGATTCACATATTTCATTTCATCCAAACTTGTATTCGAGCATGATTAGGCCGTTAGAAGGTTATTTTATTTTTAGCATGACTTAATTATTTTCTTTCGCAATAGGAGCTTAATTTACATTATGTTTAAGTCGTATTTATTCAACATGCTTATTGTGTGATATCATATGTTTTCTGTTATGAAAGTTTATTTTTGAAGCATGCAAACCTAGATTTAGGCTTTATAAGAATTTAGACTACTTTGACCAATATGTATGTTAAGTAGACTTGGTTAAAATTGCACAAATTCATTCATTACAAATGACATAAGTAAGGGACCATTCCGAACCCAACGGTTTGAGGTCTTCCCTTGCGAGGGGTGAGTGCGGCCTTAAATCATTTTCCCGGTTCACACCGGGTGGCGACTCCATTATTCTCCAGTTTAGTCCCCCGTGGGCTACTCCGTACTCCCGACTAGGCCGCGAGCCTAGAACAGCATGCGTCGCCTAGTTTCTGTGTCCTACAGTCTGGCGACTCCACTCGGGATAGAGAATCGGCCCCGAAATAATGTCTTGTAATGTTTGTGATTTGTGCTTTAATTAACCATGTCTAAAGTAGGTTGAAGGGGTTTAATCAAAGGCATTATTAAGGCTAGGTGATGGTTTGGTATCTTCCTTCACTCACTACCTTTCTATAAGGAAAAGTTATGAAGGCACCTAGATAACCATTTACGGTTTGATGTCTTTCTTCATTCACTACCTTTCTATAAGGAAAAGCTGTGAAGGCACCCAGATAATCATCACTCTTAGCTTACTGTGATGGACTAATTTGGAGGACTCGTTGTTTATTCCTGTCACCAAGCGATAAGAGCCTAAGAGGCTTGGGTACTTAAGAGAGCCTCGCTCCACCCTCTCTCTGGGGAATCTACAACGGGAAATCCATTTGATAGTCAGTCACACACCATAACTCGTTGGCACGTACCTTAAGGTATAAAAAGGTACGCTCACTTGGTCGTTTGAACCCTTGAGTGGGGAGTCCTAGTTGTGGGCAATCCTTTGTCAGCGAGAGCCTTTGTTTACACTCCTAAAACCTACATGTGAACCTTAGTTGTATAACCAATAAAAGTTATTTCCTTATGCTTGTGCTTAGGACCATCATCATTTGGATTCAGTTGGACTTCTTGTCAAAGAGATGTGAGCTTGTTGGGCCATTTCATTTGGGACAAGTTCATGTCCTTTGACAATTGGGCCAAAAGCCTCTAAAATGCCGATGAACCATTTTGTGTTTAGGCCTCTTATTATTTGAAGTTGTTTAGCCATGTTATCGCAAAAGTATAAACTTTTTGGGCCTTTTCAACTGGGACAAGTTTGCACCACGCAATAGTATGATTAAATGCTTTAAAATGATAATGGGCCAACTGGCATATAAATTTTGATAATCTTGTATATTTCATGCATCATACATGTACATACTAACATACAGTTTGAAAAGAGACACCATAGATTCCCGTTGGGTTAGGAAAGAATGAAGACTCATCAAAAGACCAATAGCAAATATGAGTGAATCCGTCAACGATGGGTCTCGAATGGACCAGATTGAAGCTAATCTCGCCAAAATGACTGAACAACTGCAAGCTCTGACTGCTGCCATATCTAATATAGTTATGCCATGTGTTGGGGGAAGTTCTGAGAATGAGAGGCGTGAAGAGCCTCCAAACAGAGTGAATGATGATACTCCATTCTTTGATGATGATATGGCTGAATATGCCGCATGAAGAATAGCCGGGTCTCAGGCCGAGATACAGAAGCTTCGTGATCAGATGGAGTCTGTTACCTATAAATTGAAGGGGAAGCATGATGATTTATTAGATTACGATGCAATGACCTTCGAAGAACAGTTGCCGCCTAAGTTTAAAATGCCCGATATTGCCAAGTTTAATGGGAATGGGGACCCGAGGGTCCATTTGCGGCAATATGTCTCGGTGATGAGTTCAGTTGGCCTGTCACAACGCCAAGTTCAGAAAATGTTTGGGATGTCACTTGAGGGGGCGCCAGTAGTATGGTATCATAGCCTCGAGAAGAAGGTCAAAGAAGATTGGAGGGAATTGGCCGACGCATTTCTCAAGCAATATGTTACGGAATTGGAGATTGATTTGTCACTCCGAGATTTAGAGAACACTAAACAGAAGCCAGAGGAGAGCTTCAAGGAGTATGTAGAGCGATGGAGGAGCCAGCTTTTAAAGATGCAGACTCGGCCCTCATAGAAGGACCAGATAAAGATGATCATCAATGGCACTAAGCCCTTCATCTATGGGAAACTAAGGAGGATGACCTCTATGATTACGGATTTCCGACAGTTGAGGGAGACTGTTATGGATATTGAAGAGAGGGAAGCCGAGAATCAGAAGTTCTATAGTCTGAATAGAAGAACTGTTGGAGGACCGTCGGGGACCAAGCCTGTTTCTGCTGAGGTTGCTGCAGTTAAGAACATACGTTTTTCCAACTTGGGTAGGCCACTATCAAAAGTTCTTGAAAAGCTGATAAAGCAAGGATTCTTGAGACCATTCGAACCAAAACTACTTCCACATCCTCCACCACCACATCTTAACCTAAAACAATACTGCCACTTCCACCAACAGAAAGGCCATGACACCGACAGCTGTGCCCACATCCGCCATGAAATCCAAGACCTAATTGACTCCCTTAAAATTCCTGACCCTGAAAAAGAACTGCCAAACACACATCGCAACCCCCTGCCTAACTACCACTCTGTCCTCCACCTACTTACATGATCAACTCTGGCCTACTAGAAGATCTTGTCCTCCGAACCTTCAACCATCAAACTTTTTGCCTGGGTATTTGGGACAGTAACAGTGAGGATGAGATGGAACAGAAGAAGAATTTTTTGGAGGACTTTTCAAGCAGTAATGAGGAAGAAGTGAATGGGATGACCCGTAGTGGGCGTTTCTAAAATGATACGGCATAAAAAGAGAAGGAAGTATTGACAGAAGGCATGGAAGTGACTGGGAATGCTGAGAGGGATGCAGTGTTGCGACAGTTGAAGAGGACCCGGGCACAAGTCAGCATCTGGGAACTGTTGTGTTCATCACAGGAGCACAAACGTGCTATGGTCAAAGCCTTGAGCAAGATAGTGGTGCCGGAAGATGCCAATCCCACAATGTTTGTCGGATCAGTGCAGAATGAAGCTCTGCAAATAACCTTTTCTGAGAAAGAACTCCCGGCTGAGGGAAGAAACCACAATAAGCCTTTATTCATCCGAGCTGAAGTGAGGGGCAAGAAGACATCTTGCGTGATGGTGGATGATGGCTCATCCATCAATGTGTGCCCGTTGAAGATTTTGGCAAGGCTAGGTATGAAGCCGAAAGATCTGTGTCCCTCTAATATGACTATCAAAGCTTATGATGATAGCAAGCGGGGAGTTGATGGTACTTTTACTGCGGTGGTGAAGGTTGGCCCAGTTGAGGATGAATTTGAGTTTACAGTACTGGATATCCTGACCACGTTTGCCTTGTTGTTGGGAAGGCCTTGGTTTCACAAGCTTGGGGGCGTGCCTCCACTCTGTATCAAATGATTAAGTTCCCGTACAGAGGAGAGATTGTCACCATCCGAGCTGAGGTGGACAATGTTGTAGCTGATTTGGAAATACAACCTTTCACGAGGTTCCAAGTGTCAGCAACTTTTGAGGAATAGGTGGATCCCAAAGTAGCGAAAATCATGAAGAAAATGCAATTTGAGCCGGGCCAAGGTTCAACATTACCGGACTTTAAAGGGCAGAATACTTGGAGGGGTTTGGGATACCGATCTGATGAAGATAACCCAAAGGCCAAGAAAAAAAGGGCTGAAGTTGACATAATACTTTATGAAGGCTTCGGGGTATCAAGGGGAGCCTGAACCAGTAGAGGTCAATGGGATTGTGGTTCCCGGATTTGAGATCTTTCAGGATATGTTGGGTAAGAAGCCACTGACGGAAGAAATTGATAAGGAATAAGATAAGTGGGAGGAAGAACTGATGACACTGGAGAGCCTGACCCTCGAGGAAAATGTTGAAACTAAGAAAGACCCTGTTGCGGGAGATGAAGCATCTATGGAGGATGAAGATGTTTATCTCTCTGATCTATTTGAATGTATTCCCGCTTCTGCTAGCAATAAAGACGTTCATTTTGCTTACTTGTCTGAGTCTCTCAATTTGCATGACTTGAGCATATTTGACATCAACTCAACCAAAACAAACACATTCAACCTTGGTACGCCTGAAAGTCCCAAGGAGATTTTAATTGCAAGTGAAGTTACTGTTGAAGAGCGGAAGAATTTAGAAGAGATGTTAATCAAATATGCTAAAGTATTTGCTTGGTCCTATGAAGACATGTCTGGGGTAGACAGAAGTATCGCCCAGCATACAATACCGACTTATCCAAACATGAAGCCGGTGAAACAGAAACTCCGAAGGATGAGACCTGAGTGGGCCGAGAAAGTCAGAGAAGAGGTCAAGAAACAGATAGATGTGGGATTTCTAGAAGTGGTGAATTATCCCGAGTGGTTGGCAAACATTATGCCAGTACCAAAGAAGGACGGGAAAGTCAGAATGTGCGTGGATTACAGAGATCTGAACAAGGCTTGCCCGAAGGATGATTTTCCTTTACCCCATATAGATGTGCTTGTTGATAATGCAACTTTATCTTCCATGTACTCATTTGCGGATGGGTTCTCGGGATATAACCAGGTTCTTATGGCTGAAGAAGACAAGCATAAGACTGCATTTGTCACAGAATGGGGTACGTATCGCTATAAGGTAATGCCATTTAGGCTCAAGAATGCAGGAGCCACCTACCAGCGGATGGCCACTACTCTATTTCACGACTTAATGCACAAGGAGATTGAAGTGTACGTGGATGACATGATGGTCAAGTCAGAAACGAGAGAATGACATATAGAAGCATTGGAGAAGTTCCTTGAACGAGTCGACAAGTACAACCTGAGGCTGAACCCCAAGAAGTGCTTGTTCGGAGTAACATCGGGAAAATTACTGGGACACACAGTCGGAAGGGGAGGAATAGAAGTGGACCCTGAGAAAATCAAGGCAATTATTGAAATGCCAGCACCAAAGACAGAGAAAGAAGTCAGAGCATTCCTGGGAAAAATTCAGTACATCAGTCGGTTCATTGCCAAGTTGACATCGGTATGTGAACCTATTTTCAAATTGTTGAGAAAGGATCAGCCAGTGAAATGGAATGGGCAGTGTCAGGAAGCCTTCGAAAAAATCAGGGAATATTTGGTGAAGCCTCATGTTTTGAGACCTCCTAGACCGGGTAAACCTTTGGTACTATATTTGGCCATAGAACCAGAAGCACTGGGGGCGATGATGGTACATGCAAATGAGACAGGGCTGGAGCACGCAGTCTACTATCTGAGTAAGAAGACGCTTCTATACGAAGCCCGCTATCAGGAAGTAAAGAAGATCTGTTTAGCAGTGGTGTGGGCGTCCAGAAAATTGCGCCATTATTTCCAATATTACAAGATCCAGGTGGTAGCCAAAGAAAATCCCTTGAAGTATCTACATTATGTGCCTTCACTAGTGGGAAAGTTGGGCAGATGGTTAGTGTTGCTGACAGAATTCGACATTGAGTATCTCACCTCCAAAGTGATCAAAGGGCGAGTCGTAGCAGAGTTCCTAGCATTACAACCCATTGAAGGGGATCAGTACAAGTTTGAATTCCCAGATGAAGAGATCCAAGCAATAACAGTCCAAGGGTGGAAAATGTATTTCGACGGAGCAGTGAATTACAAAGGAGCTGGAATTGGGATCATGATAGTGACTCCTGAAGGAGAGACTTTGCCTATGGCCAAGAGGTTGACGTTCGGAGTGACTAACAACATGGCCGAATATGAAGCATGTGCTTTTGGGTTGACTGTATTGATAGCCTTGAAGGCTGGGTGCGTGGAGGTCTACGGAGATTTGATGTTGGTAGTCCGACAGATGCATGGAGAATGGGAATTGAAGGAAGAACGGTTGAAACCTTATATTTTTCACCTCAGAAAGTTGGCACAGGCTATCCCCGATTGTAAGTTTCAACACTTGCCGCGAGAAGAGACTCAGATGGCAGATGCATTGGCCACACTTGCAGCGACTTGGGAAAATCCAGAGAAATTAGTGATGGAACCTCTGGTGCTGACGACAGCAAGTAAACCATTTTATGAGACGGAAAAAAATCTTGGAAATAGAAGTCAACGACGGGAAACCTTGGTATTATGATATTCAGAGGTATCTGGAACACGGGGAACTCCCGGAGGAAGCAAGCAGAAAAAAAAATAATAACAATTCAGAAGTTGGCTTCTCAGTATGTGAGTCTGAAATGAGAACTCTAAGAGAGACAGACAAACAGTATTCAGCTGAAGTGTTTTAGAACAGAAGAGGCTCAGAAGGTAATGGAAGAAGTACATGCCGAGGTATGTGGACCGCACATGAACTGATTGAATTTGTCTCGTAAAATCATAAGACAAGGCTTTTACTGGTCAACCATGGAAGCTGACTGCACGAAACTGGTAAAGCACTGTCATGATTGTCAAGCGCACGGTAATTTGAATCATTTGCCGCATATAGAGTTGCATGGGTTGTCAGAGCCGTGGCCTTTCTTAGCATGGGGAATTGATATGATCGGAGAAATTCGACCGAATACGTCAAATGGACATCGCTTCATAGTAGTGGTCGTAGACTACTTTTCCAAATGGGTGGAAGCTGAATCATTCCACAATGTTACTGCCAAGAAAATGGCGAGGTTCATAGCTCGGAATCTCATTTTATGGTATGGTATGCCGCACCATGTGGTAACAGACAATGGAGTACAGTTTCAAGGAGAAACGAAGGCAATATTGCAGAAGTACGGGATAGGGCATCACAAGTCATCACCGTACAGACCGCAGGCAAATGGGGCAGTCGAGGAAGCCAACAAGATAATCAAGACAATACTGGCCAAGATGACAGAGAACTACAGAGATTGGGCTGATAAGCTACTGTATGCCTTGTGGGGGTACAAAACTTTAGTGAGAACTACAATATGAGCCACACCTTATTCCTTGGTCTACGGAATGGAAGCGGTACTGCCGGTGGAAGTTGAGATACAGTCCATGTGAGTATTAGCAGAAGCTGAATTGCCAGAACAGGAATGGGCTGCGCAGAGGTTTGAACAGTTGGCACTGCTGGATGAAAAGAGGATGAAGTCCTTACATCACATGCAGATATACCAGAAAAGGTTAGCTCGAGCATTCAACAAAAATGTGCATCCTTCCAAGATCAAAAAGGGTGATTTGGTGCTTAAGCAGTCGAGGACGTCGACAGCAGACCCGAGAGGGAAGTTCAGACCTAAATGGGAAGGACCTTACATAGTGCAGAAAGTCATGGGAAATGGAGCAGTGAGGCTGTCAGACTTGGAAGGGAATGAGTTCACTGAGCCAATCAATGTTGACAGATTGAAGCTGTACTTTGCCTGAGGGAAAGAAGACAGAGCCGTCACCAAGAAAATCGGCAGAAGACCTAACCCAACAGGATAGGAAGTTCATCCATGCATGCATACATGTACCATACTTGTATCCCTTGCTTTGTGTCTTGTGTTTGCAAGTTCCGGACAAAAGAGAACCAGCAGAAAGGAACTATAAAATAGATTCAGGGGGCGACCAGAGACATACGGCGCCAAAGAGAACAATGAGGGTCTAACTCCTCAGGAACATGAAGTACCTCTACACATGCATGCATACACATCACGTGCACACATCTTTATTCTGTAGTTTTATTTGTGTTCACATGTCTCAAAGAATGAGAGAGAAAGCGGTAGAATACAAGCAAGTTGAAAGCAAATAGAGTAATACCAGCAGTTTTCAGAAATAAACCCCTGGGGGCGAAGCCCCAAATTATCAGCAGTTGAAAAGATGAATTTCAGAGAAAGAAGAAATATTTGGTGACTAGACATATGTCTGATGATGACATTATATGTTGTAGAGAAGAAACCTTAGAAACGACAAGTGCCAGAGGTACTCTCATCTGGTATTCTGAGTAAATTGATCTCGGCTAGACTCACAAACACTTGACGGAATCTCAGCAGTAGAAGCCTGTGTGGTTGGCAAGATGACTAATCGAAGAGATGATGGATCAGTGAATGACCGTTGGCCTGGATGTCCACCTTGGTTTACTGATGCTACAATATATGATATGGTTGGAAACAAAGAAAAGTCTTTGCAATGAAAAGAAAAGAAAAAATGGACCGCCTATAACCGATAAGCGTGAAGCTACCCATGGGCGAGTATTAGGACCACCATGAGGAGAAATGCTACCTTAAAGGGTAGATGTGTCGAAAAAAAGAGAAAAAGAAAAAGAAAAAGAAAAGAAAGTTCAAAATGGAAAGAAGGGTAAGAAAGAGACAAAAGAAAAAAAAAGACCCTATCATGTTGAGTATACTGAGGTAATCACAGAAAGTGATCAAGACATATAGATTGGTTAGACCCATTGGTCTGATTCTCCGAGACAAATCATCAAGTCGGCTTATTTAAGGACTAAGCTGCGAAAGAGCCCTGGCATACACAAACTTGGAGTCTAGTTCATATCATTCACTCAGACGGTCGGATTTGAGTTGTATCAAATACTTTAAAGATTCTCTGGTTTCGACATGAAGCATCCGTTGAGGACAAAAATATGTTTAGCTATCAAGATTATCTCGTGAGAGGCAGTGCAGTATGTTGGGATGAACCATCACATCATATCAGCAGCAGTTTTGGGGATGCGTCCCAGGGTTGTAACCCACTTCATCAGTATCAGCAGTTTTGGGGATGCGTCCCAGGGTTGTAACCCACTTCATCAGTATCAGCAGTTTTAGGGATGCGTCCTAGGGTTGTAACCCACTTCATCAGTATCAGCAGTTTTGGGGATGCGTCCTAGGGTTGTAACCCACTTCATCAGTATCAGCAGTTTTGGGGATGCGTCCCAGGGTTGAGGCCCACATCATCATCGGCAGTTTGCGGATGCGTCCCAGGGTTGAGGCCCATGCCATATCAGTATCAGTTTGGGGATACGTCCCAGGGTTGAGGCCCACGCCACATCAGTATCAGTTTGGGGATGCGTCCTAGGGTCGTAACTCACATATCAGTATCAGTTTGGGGATGCGTCCCAGGGTTGAGGCCCATATCATCATCATCAGTTTTGGGGATGCGTCCCCATTCGAGGCCCATTTTGTCAGTGGTATTGGGATGCGTCCCAGGTCGAGGCCCCCGTTATCGGTTACAGTTATTGGGATGCGTCCTAGGATCGAGGTCCCCTGCATCATCAGTTTTGGGGATGCGTCCCCGGGTCGAGGCCCATTTTTTCAGCGGTATTGGGATACGTCCCAGGTTCGAGGCCCCCGTTGTCGGCTACAGTTATTGGGATGTGTCACAGGATCGAGGTCCACTGCATCATCAGTTCCAGTTTGGGGATGCATCCTAGGGTCGAGACCCACACATCAGTTGCAGTTATTGGGATGCGTCCCAAGATCGAGGTCCACTACATCATCAACTCAGCTTGAAGCAGCAGGCAAGTCATGTGGCAGCTGGCGAGCCAGGTAAGTAAAAATACATTGCATGAACTTTGATAGGACTGTTATTGTCACACATTGTACAGATCCCATCAAAGTGGGGGCGACTGTAGGCACTGTATTTTTACATATAAGTCCTGATGATGAGCCTTCAGCGGATGCACTACCTTTTTATGTCGTAGAAGTAGCGAGAAACGGACGTCGGAAGGGAATAATTGAGAATTGATGTTTTTTTGGATTTGATTCTCTCGTTTAGCTTCGGGTTTGTCTATCGGATTTCCGTTGCAACATTTCCTTGGCCCAAACACCAAACCCACGCCCATAAGCCCACAAAAACCAACCAAATCACACACCAAGCCCACCAACACCAAGGCCCACGCCCATTACACACAATTACCTCTCCTCTAACTATTCAAACAACCAAAATAACCTTCTACCATGCATACCCCACACATTTGACCTCAAATTTACCTTACCCTTCATTTTCCAAGCCATTTAATTCACTAACCCCACACCATTGACAAAACCACCTCCTAATTAATGTCACCCCCTCCAAGTCAAAAGAACCACCAATCATCCTTCCATTTTCAACAAAGCAAGCCAACCCAATTAATACCCCTAGCCTACCCAATAAATGCACCTCCATTTGCCTATATAAACCACTCAAATCCTACCATTATTCCCCTAGCACATACTTAGCATCTTCATAACACAAACACATTTATCCTCTCAAGCCTCTGCTCACGCCTACTACCTCAAACTAGCCCCAACACGTCAACACAAAACATCTCTTGAAGATAAGCCTCTAATCACACACCAAGAACCTTCAAACACTACTTGCCCATACGCCCACTACACTCTGCCTTCAGCCCAACACAAAGTCCCTCACTGCCAACGAAGCCACCAAGTCCCACATCGCCTAGCTAGTAATCCTCACCACACACTACAGCCGCAGGCTAATTGCCCTTTCACACCATAAGCCAAACGTTACAGTCCCCTCTTACACGTTGAAAACCAGCTCACTTCAACTCTCAACCACTCTCCCACATCGCTAATATTCACCCAGCACTTCACAACACTACCGAGCCCACAATCCATTGCCACGCTCACGTTAATCAACCTTCACAGCCCCTCATCTGCATGCATAATCAGCTTTCAATCAGACCACATTCACGCACATACAAACTGCCTCTTAACCAGCCCAAAACCAAACACATAAACTCCCCTACACACTGCCCAAATTGCCGCATAACCATTCACTGCACTGCATGGTTTTTGCACCCACTGTACACACAAAAATTATCGCACACTGCCCAGTCCCTACTACCTAATTTGCCGTAGGTTTAGGCCTTAAAAATTACCCCGAATCAGTCCCCGAAACTACCCAAAAATGCACCCAAAAACTGCATAAAATAGCAACCCAATACCCCTCCAAACACGCCAAAACATTCCCCTAAATTACCAAAAACAGCGACAAAAAAATACAACGGAAACCGCAGCAAAACAGAGTGAAAACAACGAGCAAAACAGCAAAACTGCGAAGGAAAATGCTAAAACAGCGAACCAGATGAGTCACGTAAAGTTAGCCCTTCCGACAGCCGTATAACGCACTTCCGAGAGACGACACAAAAGGTTAGACCTTAGGGCATATGTTATTTTATTTCCTCGCATGAATTAGTGATTTAGAAAATATGTTATTTAATTTCCTCGCATGAATTAGTTATTTAGAAAGTATGTTATTTAATTTCCTCGCATGAATTAGTGATTTAGAAAGTATGTTATTTAATTTCCTCGCATGAATTAGTGATTTAGAAAGTATGTTATTTAATTTCCTCGCATGAATTAGTAACTTAGAAAGTATGATAGTTATTTTTCCTCGCATGAATTAGCAATTTAGAAGGCATGTAACTTACATTATTTCGCATGAATATTGTAAATTAGTGTATGATGTGATTCCGGGTGAATGGAATATGTGTTCCTTCTTGTGGTATATTGGATGGAAACCCGGACATAAATTCTGTAGCCGAATCCGAATGGACGGTATTATGGTTTGTACTTGTGATACAATGCCCCGTACCACTTGAGAGATTCACATATTTCATTTCATCCAAACTTGTATTTGAGCATGATTAGGCCGTTGTGGGAACACAGGGACTGGGCGACGCATGCTGTTCCGGGCTCGTGGCCCGGTTGGGAGTACGGAGTAGCCCACGGGGGACTAAACCGGAGAATAATAGAGTCGCCACCCGGTGTGAACCGGGATAAAGATTTAAGGCCGCACTCACCCCTCGCAAGGGAAGACCTCAAACCGTTGGGTTCGGAATGGTCCCTTACTTATGCCACTTGTAATAAAATGATTTGTGCAATAATTTAATCGAATCTAGCAACATACATTCCCAAGGGTATTCTATTTCACATGCATAAATCAAAAGTTCATCCAAGTTCACATGTAATACATCTTCATATTTGCATACAACCTATTTGCGTACAATCTATGTCCTAATTTGCATACAACCTATTTGCATATAATCTATGTCCCAATTTGCATACAACCTATTCGTATATAATCTATGTACGAATTTGCATGAATAAAGATAAATTGACATACGGAAAGGATACAATTTCATGTAACATTCATGAATACAGAAACGCAAATAAATCATAGTGATACTAGCATGCGATATCAAAATGATGGCAAATATACAATTTCACATGGATAGACACAGAAGCACAAACAAATGACATCCATACAAGCATGCATATTAAGGAAAGACAATTAGGGGCATAATGAAAATAAACAACTGAAGAGGCAATTATAAATACGGAATAAACGTGCAATGACGTGATACGGAATATGATATCTAATATTGACACACACGTGGGCATTTTTCAAGTGGTACGTGGAATTATATCCCAAGTACAGACCGCACTACCGTCCATTTGGAATCGGCTACGGAATTTATGTCTGGGTTTCCATCCTATATACCGCGAGAAATAATACCCAAATGCTATCATAACCTGGATATACGAGTGACAATAGATCAAGCTAAGACAAGGGTAGATGATGCAATCAATGGATGGAAGACGCGGCAAATATCGTGGTAAAGGTAACATTTTAGGCTTTTCTTCCCCAAACGGAGAACCTTTTAGTCCAACATAATAAGCCCATGCGCATTTCATTACAATGCGTACAAAAATAAAGATAACTATATGGAACTTCGTATACCCGATTGAACACATCTTACATTCAACCGAATATACATCAACCGGCGCGGCAAAGCATCGTGGTAAAGGATTTTAACCCCTCAGAATATGGGACCTTTAATCCAACTTACTAAGCCCATGCGCTCGATCACATCATGCATATAAAAAATAAAGACAACAATATCGGACTTCGTATACCCAATTGAACACATCTTACATTCAACCAAATATACATCAACCGGCGAGGCAAAGCATCATGGTAAAGAGTTTTAACCCCTCAAAATAGGGGACCTTTAATCCAACTTACTAAACCTATGCGCTCAATCACATCATGCATATAAAAAATAAAGACAACAATATCGGACTTTGTATACCCGATTGAACACATCTTACATTCAACCGAATATACATCAATCGGCACGGCAAAACATCGTGGTAAAGGGTTTTGACCCCTCAAAATAGGGGACCTTTCATCCAACTTACTAAACCCACGCGCTCGATCACATAATGCGTATAAAAATAAAGACAATAACATCGGACTTCATATACCCGATTGAACACATCTTACATTCAACCGAATATCCATCAACCGGCGCGGCAAAGCATCGTGGTAAAGGATTTTAACCCCTCAAAATAGGGGACCTTTAATCTAACTTACTAAGCCCATGCGCTCGATCACATCATGCATATAAAAAATAAAGACAATAATATCGGACTTCGTATACCCGATTGAACACATCTTACATTCAACCGAATATACATCATCTGGTGCGGTAAAACATCGTGGTAAAGGATTTTAACCTCTCAAAATAGAGGACCTTTAATCTCACTTACTAAGCCCATGCGCTTTATCTCATCATTACATAAACAAATAACATGCGGAAATCAAGTAGCGAATAATAAACAAATCAAAACAACATAAAATGAAATATGCGCCATTTACTCAAGTGGTACGTGAAGTTGTATCCCGAGTACAGATCATACTACCGTCCATTTGGAATCAGCTATGAAATTTATGTCCGGGTTTCCATCCTATATACCACGAGAGGCGACACATTTTTCATTTTTATTCAAGGGCCACAACATACACCATTCCACAATCATGCACCAATAAACGACTCTCATGCGATAAAAATGAATAAAACACTTAAAAAGATAGAGGGAAATAATAGGAAAAATACCCTCAGGTCTAACCTTTTATGACGACTTTCGGACTCGCGTTTCATGGCCGTCGGAAGGGCTATCACTCCGCAACTCTTTCGGTTCACTGGATTAACGTCTTAGCTCACTGTTTTGCTGTTTTGGTGCTGTTTTCCTTTAGTTTTGCTTATGTTTTCTCTGTATTTTTTGGTCACTATTTCAGGTGTGTTAATGGACTGTTTTGGCAATTTTTGGAGGCTAGGGGCTGCTGTTTTGGGACTGTTTTGTGCAGTTTTTTTTTAGGACTACTTTGGTGATTTTGGCCACTACTTTGGGCAGTTTTTTTTTCAGGGTGCAGTTCGACAGTTTGCGGAGGGTTTATTTGCTGTGGCGATGGGCTGTTGGATACAGGGTTTTGCGTGCGTGAGGTGAGGTTGTCTAAGCATGAAAGTCTGCATGTCTATGGGGCGTGATGCTTTATTTTTTTGTTGAATTGGGCAATATGCGTGAAGAGGCAGGCTGTTGCTTTTCACGTGGCTCTCTGTGGTTTTTTTAGTGGGTTGCTTGTCATCACGCATGGCTATTTGGCTTTGTTAATTTGTCGGTCAGGGTGTGTGTACCTCGTGTTGAAGATTGATGAGTGTCTTGTGAGGAGTGTATAGGCCAAGACGTGAGGTGAGGCAGCTGTTGAGGGGCTGGTGACGTGAGGTTCTTTGTGAGGGCTGTGAGGTGTTGGTTTATGGCTACTATCGCTGAGAGAGGACGTGCGTCGTGGTTGGAGTTTACGTGAAGGGCTGATGATTCGTGGGGTTTTGGTTAGTGAGTGGTCTCGGCATGAATTGGAGAGAGCTATGAGAGTTGTTTTTGTATTTTCGTGAGAGAGAGGAGGAGTTTTCTTCCTTTAGTTTTCTGCTTGTGCCGTGAATGGTCTTTTTTTGGAATGGGGTTGGTTAATGTCATTTTTTATAGTGAAAAGGTAGGAGGATTAGGGTTTGCATGGTTTTAAAAGGAAACAAAATCAATTAAAGGGGAATTTATTTTATTTGATTTAATTAGTTTAGGCAATGATATTTATTTTGGTGGGTAATATCTTTAATTGGTGAGTGATTGATTTAAATTTGGAAGAGATTTATGTAAATTAAGAATTTAATTAAATTAAGATTTCAATTTAATTGGTTTTTTAGATTAATTTATGTAAATTAGGAATTTAATTGGATATTTATTTTAATTTCATTTCAATTAGTTATTTAATTTAATTTAATTGCTTTTAATTTAGTTTAATTTAATTTGGAATTTAATTTGATTTCAAGTTATTTAATTTAACTTAATTGTATTTTAATTTAATTTAATTTAAGTTAATTTAATTTGTGACATGTATTTTAAATGTTTTAATTATTTTTTTGGATTGGGCTTGGGTGAGATGGGTTTGATGTGTGTTTAGTGGGCTAATGGTGTGTTTTAATAACGGAGGTCCAACAAGTGAGCCTGAAGCTAAACAAGCGACTAAAATCTAACAAAAAATAATGATTCCCTTCCGACGTCTGTTTCACGCGGCTCCCGCGACTTAAAAGGTAGTGCCTCCAAATGAGACTATCATCGGGTCTTACATGCAAAAATGCAGTGCCTACAGTGGCCTCCACTTTGATGGGACTTGTGTAATGTGTAACAGTGACAATCCTATCAAAGTTATGCAATGTATTTTTTACTTACCTAGCTCGCCAGCTGCCACCTGACTTGTCTGCTGCTCCGTTGAGCTGATGATGCAGTGGACCTCGATCCTGGGACGCATCCCAATAACTGCAACTGATGTGTGGGCCTCGACCATGGGACGCATCCCCAAACTAGAATTACAGTGGACCTCGATCTTGGGACGCATCCCAATACCGCTGACAAAATGGGCCTCGACCTTGGGACGCATCCCCAAAACTAAAGGTGCAGGGGGCCAATGACCCTGGGACGCATCCCGATAACTGCAACCGATAACGGGGGCTCACGGACCTGGGACGCATCCCGATAACGTTGCCAAAATGGGCCTCGACCTTGGGACACATCCCCAAAACTAAAGGTGCATGGGACCAACGGCCCTGTGACGCATCTCGATAACTGCAACCCACAACGGGGGCTCACGGTCTTGGGACGCATCCCGATAAAACTGCCAAAATGGGCCTCGACCCTGGGACGCATCCCAAAAACTGCTAATGATATGGGTTTACAACCCTGGGACGCATCCCCAAAATGCTGATAAAATATGGGCCTCAACCCTGGGACGCATCCATAAAACTGCTGATATGATGAAGTGGGCCTCAACCCTGGGACGCATCCCCAAACTGCTGATAAAATATGGGCCTCAACCATGGGACGCATCCCCAAAAATGCTGATACTGATGAAGTGGGTACAACCTTGAGACGCATCCCCAAAACTGCTGATACAGATGAAGTGGGTTACAACCCTAGGACGCATCCCCAAAACTACTAATATAATGTGGGCTTCGACCCTGGGACGCATCCCCAAAACTGTTGATGCTGAAGAACTGGGTACAACACTGGGACGCATCCCCGAAACTGCTGATACTGATGAAGTGGGTTACAACCCTGGAACGCATCTCCAAGCTGCTACTGATGCTGATGTGGGTCTCGACCCTGGGACTCATCCTTAAAACTGATACTGATGTTGTTGTGGGCCTAGACCCTGGGACTCACCCCCACAACTGATACTGATGATGACGTAGGCCTTGTCCCTAGAGTGCCATACCAAGCAGAACTGATTCTGATAAGGATGTGGGTCCTGCCCCTAGAGTGTCATACCCGGCAAGACTGATTCTGATAAAGATGTGGGCCTCGCCCTCAGAGTGCCATACTCGGCAAGACTGGTACTAATAAAGACGTGGGCCTCAACCCCTAGAGTGCCATACTTGGCAAGACTGGTTCTGATAACGATATGGGCCTCGCCCCCGAACTGTTACTGATATGGGCCTCGCCCCCAAAAATGATATTGATATGGGCCTAGCCCCATACTGATATCGATATAGGCCTCGCCCCCATGCTGATATTGATGTGGGCTTCGCCCCAAACTGATACTGATATGGACCTCGTCCCAAACTGATACTGATATGGACCTCGTCCCAAACTGATACTGAAATGGGCCTCGCCCCCAAAGTGCCATACTCAACCAGACTAATAATGATAATGTAGGCTTCGCCCCAAGAGTGCCATACCCGGCAAGACTGATGCTGATGCTAATGTGTCATTTCAACATATTAAATTGCCTCTCATGAGATAATCCTGATAGCTAGACATATTCTCGTCCTCAATGAATGCTTTCGCATCGAAACCTGAGAACCTTCAAAGTACTTGATACACTCAACTCCGATCCTCTGAATAGGTGATCTGAACTAGACTCCCAGTGTGTGTGTGTGTTAGGGCTCTTTCGCAGTTTATTCCTTAAGTGAACTAACTCGATGATTTCGTTTCGGAGAATCGGATCGGTGGGTCTAACTAAACTGGATGTCTTGATCACACTCTATGATTACTTCGTCATACTCAACATGATATGGTCTTCTTCTCTTTTCTTGTCTCTTTCTTTTCATTCTTTTCATCATTTTTTTTACACACCTACCCTTTAAGGTAGCATTTCTCTTCATGGTGGTCCTAATACTCGCCCATGGGTAGCTTCACGCTTATCGGTTATAGGCGGTCTATTTTTATTTTCTTTTCAGAGACTTTCTTTATTCCCAACCATATCATATATCGTAGCATAAGTAAACTAGGGTGGACATCCAGGCAAACGGTCATTCACCGATCCATCATCCATTCGGCTAGTCATCTTGCCAACCACTCAGGTTTCCACTGTTGAGATCCCGTAATCAAGTGCTCGCGAGTCCAGCTCAGATCAATCCATTCAGAATACCGGACGAGAGCACGTCTCGCACTTATCGTTTCTAAAGCTTCTCCCTACAGCAAACAATGTCATCACCGGACATATGTCTAACTATCAAAGATTTCTCTCTCTCATTTTTCTCTTTTTTTTTTCACTCATTCCACAGAATTCTTCCGTCATCTTTTGATAATATAGGCTTCGGGATTCCTCCTCAATACCAACATCAATGTGGGCCACAACCCTTAAATTAATACCTGAATCTAACACCAATGTGGGCCTCAACCCTCAAATTATTACCCGAATCTGATATTGTGCTTTCGTTGTTTCTGAATGGCTTGTCTTTACCGCTTTCTCTTTTCTTCTTCAAAACCTGTGAACACAAAACAAAACAAACACACAAAAAAAAAAAGAATGCAAAATGGGTTATGTGTATGCATGCATGCATGTGTTTATTATCCCATCGGGTTAGGTCTTCCGCCAATTCCCTTGGTGACTGCTTGGTCTTTTCTTCCTCAAGTAAAGTATTGTTTCAATCTGTCAACATTGATCGGCTTGGTGAACTCATTCCCTTCCAAGTCTGACAGCCTCACTGACCAATTCCCCATTACTGAACGGCTATCTTGTCTGTTCTGCTTCCAAAAATTCACCGGGTTCGAAATATCGCTGAGTATCATAGTAAGGTTGAATACTTTTGTCAAATATACTCGTGTTGCAGAGACCCATGCAAGTTAATGAAAGGAACATCTTTATTATCATTAAGAAAGGGTTCGAACAAATAGACAAAATCAATGTCTCTATTAATAAATGCTGGATCACAACTGAATAAGATCTGGGAGACAAACATCTCCATAAGTTGTAACTTTATTTTCCCTTGCTTTCTTATTTCCTTCGACCAACAATTTCTCCAGGTACAGTAGTTCCTCTTCCCATTCACTTCTCCCTTTTGCAACCTCCGTCTCGTCACTGTCTAAGAAGTTTTCCCAAAGATCCTCTCTCTGCTTTATTTCACTTTTACCACGGTTGCCCCGTATCCCCGTGCAAGAAGTTTGGTAGTTGTGGGTTTGGAAGATAAGATTGTCGGGTAGGCCAGAGTCAATCATGTGGGTAGGTGGAGGTTTTCTGTGTATGTTGGCTTGTTCTTTTTCCGGGTTGGGTATTTTATGGGCATCGATGAGGTTTTGGATTTCATGCCTAAGGCGGGTACAATTATTAGTTTCATGGCCTCTTTCTTGGTGGAAGTAACAATACTTATTTAGGTTGAGGTACGGTGGCACATGGTTTGGAAGTGGTCTAGGTTTTAAGGGTTTTAGAAGTCCTTGCATCTTCAGTTTCTTAAACACCTTTGACAAAAGGTCTACCAAGATTGGAGAATCTTCTGTTTCTGATAGAGGCGATCTCAGAAGGAGGGAGTTTGGTCTCCGAAGGTTCCCCGATGGTCTTTCCATTCTGATTGTTCATCTCTCTGTTATCGGTCATACAAAGTACGGTCAAACTGGCCACAACATTAGTCAGAACTTGCAATATCTCAATAATTCCTGTTACTTTGGTCTCCAATTGATCTAGGCGGGATCCCTCGTTGACTGACTCACTCATGTTGACTGATGGTCTTCTGACAAGTCTTCCCTCAACCCAACGGGTATCTATGATGGCTTTTTAGAACACAAGGGGTTAGCATGGTACGTGTATGCATAAGTGCATGTCATGTATGCGATTTATGGAATAAATAAGCTTAAAAAAGAGTTTTCACTAATTGGCCCATTATCATTTTAAAGTGTTCAATCATATTATTGCGCGGTGCAAACTTGTCCCAGTTGAAATGGCCCAACAGGTTTACACTTCGCGATAACATAACTAAATAACTTCAAATGATAAAAGGCCTATACATAAAATGGCCCACCGGTATTTTAGAAGCCTTTGGCCCAACTGTCAAAGGACACGAACTCGTCCCAGTTTAAATGGCCCAACAAGTTCACATCTCTTGACAAAAGGTCCAACTGGATCCAAATAACGATGGTCCACAAACATAAGGAAATAGTTGTTATAGGCCATACAACACCGGTCTACGCGTGGGTTCGTGGGAGTATAGACAAAGACTCTCACTGGCGAAGGATTTCCCACAACTAGGTCTCCTCACTCAAGGGTTCGAGCGACCAAGTGAGCGCTCCTTTTTTATACCCTAAAGTACATACCAACAAGTCATAGCGTGTGACTAATTGTCAAATGGATTTCTTGTTGCAGATTCCCCAGAGGGAGGGTGGAGCGAGGCTCTCTTAAGTACCCAAGCCTCTTAGGCTCATATCGCTTGGTGACAGGAATAAGCAACAAGTCCTCCAGATTAGTCTGTCACAATAGGCTACAAGTAGATGATTATCTAGGTGCCTTCACAGCTTTTCCTTCTAGAAAGGTAGTGAGTGAAGGAAGACACCAAACCATTACCCAGCCTAAACAAAACTCCTTTGGTTAAACCCCTTTTAACTCACAGTAGACACGGTTAATTAAAGCACAAATCATAATATTACAAGATATTATTTCGGGGCCGATTCTCTATCCCCAGTGGAGTCGCCAGACTGTGGGAACACAGGGACTGGGCGACGCATGCTGTTTCGGGCTCGTAGCCCGGTTGGGAGTACGGAGTAGCCCGCGGGGGACTAAATCGGAGAATAATGGAGTCGCCACCCGGTGTGAACCGGGATAAAGATTTAAGGCCGCACTCACCCCTCGCAAGGGAGGACCTCAACCCGTTGGGTTCAGAATGGTCCCTTACTTATGCCACTTGTAATAAAATGATTTGTGCAATAATTTAATCGAATCCAGCAACATACATTCCCAAGGGTATTCTATTTCACATGCATAAATCAAAAGTTCATCCAAGTTCACATGTAACACATCTTCATATTTGCATACAACCTATTTGCGTACAATCTATGTCCCAATTTGCATAAAACCTATTTGCATATAATCTATGTCCCAATTTGCAGACAACCTATTTGCATATAATCTATGTCCGAATTTACATGTATAAAGATAAATTGACATACGGAAAGCATACAATTTCATGTAACATTCATGAATACAGAAACACAAATAAATCATAGTAATACTAGCATGCGATATCAAAATGACGGCAAGTATGCAATTTCACATGGATAGACACAGAAGCGCAAACAAATGACATCCATACAAGCATGCATATTAAGGAAAAACAATTAGGCGCATAATGAAAATAAACAACTGAAGAGGCAATTATGAATACGGAATAAACGTGCAATGACGTGATACAGAATATGATATCTAAGATTGACACACACGTGGGCATTTTTCAAGTGGTACGTGAAATTGTATCCCAAGTACAGACCGCACTACCGTACATTCGAAATCGGCTACGGAATTTATGTCTGGGTTTCCATCCTATATACCGCGAGAAATAATACCCAAATGCTATCATAACCTGGATATACGAGTGACAATAGATCAAGCTAAGACAAGGGTAGATGATGCAATCAATGGATGGAAGACGCGGCAAATATCGTGGTAAAGGTAGCCTTTTAGGCTTTTCTTCCCAAAACGGAGAACCTTTTAGTCCAACATAATAAGCCCATGCGCCTTTCATTACAATGCGTACAAAAATGAAGATAACTATATGGAAATTCGTATACACGATTGAACACATCTTACATTCAACCGAATATACATCAACCGGCGCGAAAAAGTATCGTGGTAAAGGATTTTTACCCTTCAGAATAGAGGAACTTTAATCCAACTTACTAAGCTCATGCGCTCGATCACGTCATGCATTAAAAAATAAAGACAATAATATCGGACTTCGTATACCCGATTGAACACATCTCACATTCAACCGAATATACATCATCCGGCGCGGCAAAGCATCGTGGTAAAAGATTTTAACCTCTCAAAATAGAGGACCTTTAATCGCACTTACTAAGCCCATGCGCTTTATCTCATCATTACATAAACAAATAACATGCGGAAATCAAGTAGCGAATAATAAAAAAAACTAAACAACATAAAATGAAATATGCACCGTTTACTCAAGTGGTATGTGGAGAGTTGTATCCCGAGTACAGATCATACTACCGTCCATTCGGAATCGGCTATGAAATTTATGTCCGGGTTTCCATCATATATACCACGAGAGGCGACACATTTTTCATTTTTATTCAAGGGCCACAACATACACCATTCCACAATCATGCACCAATAAACGACTCTCATGCGATAAAAAAATAAAAAACAATTAAAAAGATAGATGAAAATAATATGAAAAATACCCTCAGGTCTAACCTTTTATGTCGACTTTTGGACTCGCGTTTCACGACCGTCGGAAGGGCTATCACTCCGCAATTCTTCCGGTTCACTGGATTAAAGTCTTAGCTAACTGTTTTGCTGTTTTGGTCGCTGTTTTCCTTCCGTTTTGCTTCTATTTTCTCTGTATTTTCTGGTCACTATTTCAGGTGTGTTAAGGGACTGTTTTGACGATTTTTGGAGGCCAGGGGCTGCTGTTTTGGGACTGTTTTGTGCAGTTTTATTTTGGGATTGTTTTGGTGATTTTGGCCACTACTTTGGCCAGTTTTTTTTTTCAGGGTGCAATTCGACAGTTTGCGGAGGGTTTATTTGCTGTGGCAATGGGCTGTTGGATGCAGGGTTTTGCGTGCGTGAGGTGAGGTTGTCTAGGTGTGAAAGTCTGTAGGTCTATGGGGCGTGATGCTTTATTTTTTTGTTGAATTGGGTAGTATGCGTGAAGAGACAAGCTGTTTCTTTTCACGTGGCTCTCTGTGGTTTTTTTAGTGGGTTGCTTGTCATCACGCATGGCTATTTGGCTTTGTTAATTTGTCGGTCAGGGTGTGTGTACCTCGTGTGAAGATTGATGAGTGTCTTGTGAGGAGTGTATAGGCCAGGAGGTGAGGTGAGGCAGTTGTTGAGGGGCTGGTGACGTGAGGTTCTTTGTGAGGGTTGTGAGGTGTTGGTTTATGGCTACTGTCGCTGAGAGAGGACGTGCGTCGTGGTTGGAGTTTACGTGAAGGGCTGATGATTCGTGGGGTTTTGGTTAGTGAGTGGTCTCGGCATGAATTGGAGAGAGCTAGGAGAGTTTTTTTTGTATTTTCGTGAGAGAGAGGAGGAGTTTTCTTCCTTTAGTTTTCTGTTGTGCCTGGTGAATGGTCTTTTTTTGGAATGGGGTTGGTTAATGTCATTTTTTATAGTGAAAGGGTAGGAGGATTAGGGTTTGCATGGTTTTAAAAGGAAACAAAATCAATTAAAGGGGAATTTATTTTATTTGATTTAATTAGTTTAGGCAAGGATATTTATTTTGGTGGGTAATATCTTTAATTGGTGAGTGATTGATTTAAATTTGGAAGAGATTTATGTAAATTAAGAATTTAATTAAATTAAGATTTCAATTTAATTGGTTTTAGATTAATTTATGTAAATTAGGAATTTAATTGGATATTTATTTTAATTTCATTTCAATTAGTTATTTAATTTAATTTAATTGCTTTTAATTTAGTTTAATTTAATTTGGATTTTAATTTGATTTCAAGTTATTTAATTTAACTTAATTGTATTTTAATTTAATTTAATTTAAGTTAATTTAATTTGTGACATGTATTTTAAATGTTTTAATTATTTTTTTGGATTGGGCTTGGGTGAGATGGGCTTGGTGTGTGTTTAGGGGGCTAAGGGTGTGTTTTAAGAACGGAGGTCCAACAAGCGAGCCTGAAGCTAAACAAGCGACTAAAATCTAACAAAAAATACCGATTCCCTTCCGACGTCCGTTTCCCGCGGCTCCCGCGACTTAAAAGGTAGTGCCTCCAAATGAGACTCATCATCGGGTCTTACATGCAAAAATGTAGTGCCTACAGCCGTTAGAAGGTTATTTTATTTTTAGCATGACTTAGTTATTTTCTTTCGCAATAGGAGCTTAATTTACATTATGTTTAAGTCGTATTTATTCAACATGCTTATTGTGTGATATCATGTGTTTGCCGTTATGAAAGTTTACTTTTGAAGCATGCAAACCTAGATTTAGGCTTTATAAGAATTTAGACTACTTTGACCAATATGTATGTAAAGTAGACTTGGTTAAAATTGCACAAATTCATTTATTACAAATGACATAAGTAAGGGACCATTCTGAACCCAACGGTTTGAGGTATTCCCTTGCGAGGGGTGAGTGCGGCCTTAAATTATTTTTCCCGGTTCACACCGGGTGGCGACTCCATTATTCTCCAGTTTAGTCCCCTGTGGGCTACTCCGTACTCCCGACTAGGCCGCGAGCCTAGAACAACATGCGTCGCCCAATTTCTGTGTCCTACAAGAAATATTTTCCTTTGACATTGGTTCATTTGGAGCTTTTATTGTTCTTCTTTTTCATTGGTTTTGCCTTTGTCTTCCAATTGCCTTTCTTCTTATTCTTTGTAGATTTAGAAGATTCGGCAATATTTGCCTCGGCATTGGGCCTACGAGGACCGTTCATAACGACTTGTAATTGGTGTGCTCATTCAGTAGTTCAGTCAATGTGAAAGTCAACTTATTCATAGGCCAGTGGCTCTTAAACTGTAGGAAACTCTTCGGAAGGGTTTCCATGATCATTGTCACCTGGCTTTGCACATTAATACGTGCACCATGGGTTTCAGCCATATTAAGATGAGCCATCATCCTTAACACATGGTCTCGGACTGATGTTTCTTCCTTCATTCTAGCGGTCAATACAGAGGCAATTGCCTCATGTTGTTGCCGGTCTGAAGGTTGCCCAAACATGTTCTGTAATGACTGCATAATCATTGATGTTGTCGCCATAGGCTCATGCTGTGCAGCAAGAACCTCAGACATGGATGCTATCAAATAGCTATGGGCTTTCTCATCAGCTTTAATCCAATTATTATAGGCATTACGTGCAGCTCTGCCAGCATTAGGTGCTGGCTCAGGAGGACATTCCTCAATTAGGACAAATTTAAGGTCTTCACAGACCAAGATATCATCCATGTCACTTTTCCATTTAACATAATTATCCCCGGTTAATTTTTCTTATTGTTTGATAATGGAGATTATTGCAGATGTCATGGCTGAAAAAATAATAAACGCGCATTCAATATTCATTCGTCGCATATTAAAATTGTCAAACATTTAGCCATAAAATTAAACATGATACATGATCAATATATAATGAATTAGAAACCTAAAAGAATTACTATGCCACGATTATCTATCATCCCACAAATAAGTGTTGTCGTAGGGTAGGTCAAGTATTCGCATGATAGATTGAGACATTCTCAATTGATTAATATATCTGAAATAACTCTTATCCTATATTAATCAACTACAATTATTTTGATCAAGGAAACTTTGATTAACAACTTAATCATTCCTTTGTGAGTGTGGCCCATTATTTCGGAAACCTTGGACTTAACTAGTGAAGTGCCACCGTAGGGTAGGTCAAATCACCAGATACATCTAGAGTCATTATCCTTTCGGAATCCAAACCTGATATTGACCAAAAAAGGACAACAACGTCTCGAGGCGCCTATTGAATCTCACGTTTCTGGATAATAATGAAGATCGCGAGAATATTGTGGTATACCCCTCTCCCACTCACTATTAAAAAGAGTAAGGTTTCTATCTCACTAGTATTTTATGAATCTTAGATTATGCTCGGCTAAAGTCATAACCTTAATTAATACTAGTTGATGATATAGTGATCTAACCAATTTTAACTTTTAAAATTTTATTCACTAATCCTGATTAGTCTCTACTAACCAATTAACTTAATTAAACTAATTTAATCAAGTTTTCTTAAGTGATCTAATTAATTTTAACTTTTAAAAAATTAGTTCATTTATAGGTTTTAAAATTTTAGAATTCAACTAATGGACTATATGTCATCAAACCATTTAATAGATTAAAAGTACGTTATTTACTCCAAAGGTACGTGGAATTGTATCCCGAGTGCAAACCAAATTATTGTCCATTCGGAGCGGTTATGGAATTTATTCCGGGTTTCCATCTGATATACCAAGGAAAATAATGTACTCATAATGTCCATTTGTTCTTAAACTTGAATTCGTAAATTTTAAACCTTTAAACTAATTAATTTTATTAATTCGTTAACATGCATCTTATATTCTAATTTAACTTTTAAATTTACATAAAATCATATTTTATGACTGTAATTCATGCATGTTTACATGTTATGGCATGTGAAAATGCAAGAGTAGGCACCCTAGGCTATATGACATGTTAATAAACAATTTAAAACACATATATATGCCCAGGTCTGGGCTGAAAACGTTTGTGTAGCGTTCTTTGGGCGTTCGAACGTTTCCAGGCAGTAGCCAAACGTTTGAGTTGCTTTTGACTGGCGTTCGAACGCTATTGGTCTGGTGTTCGAACACTAGAACTTCATTTACTCCGTTCCACAGCTTCCGGACTCCGTTTTGGTCCCCATTTTTTTCTACGGACTCGTAACAAAATGAAGTTTCACATACATACGTAAATTGCGTTAACCGGGCTCTTTTTGTTTTAAAAAAATACTAATCTAATTAGTACAATAAATCCAAGGCATCCCTTGGTCTTCAAATCTTGCTCCATGGTATGTTGTTGAGTTCTTCGTGGAATAGGTTCGTAATGAGTCCTTCGCGACATCAGATCCTCCAAGTTACAAATTGAGTTACAAAATGGACTTATCATAAAAGAAATGAACTTACAACACTTGAAAGAATATGACCTTATGGTCTTACATTTCCAATACTAAAAATAAGAGCCGGAAAAATTAACGATCAACGCAATACATTCATCACATGAATCAAAGTAAACATTCATCACATGAACATTAAAAACCATTCATCTCATGAATCTAATTGTGCCTACTCATCACAACATGCATATTAATAATTTATATCTAATATAAATTATTAAAACTTAAACTTAAAAAGAGAAAGGGTTAAAAAAACTTTTCAACCTTAAGCTCTTTATTCCAATTATAGGAAACGACTTTCCTTAGCGAGGCGGAAGTTGCTTGTGGTGGCATCGGGTCCGGTATGGATCTTCAAAATTTTCTTTGCCTTCTCTCTTTGTTGTAGTAGCCAAAATCCATCATTTGGTGTCCAACACTTGGATCAACCACTCGATCTTTCAAATTATGACTCGAAACCAAAAAATCGAAGTGTGGGCTTCACTCACAAAGATTAAACCTCTAAACTATTTAGAGATTTAAGATGTCACAATGATGTTTGGATTTAGAAATTTCACAACACTTGTGAATGCTAGAACTCTCTCTATTTTCTCTCAAATCTTTTCTCACAACAATTGTGTGAATGAATGCAAAGTGTTAACCTTAGGAAGTGAGAGAAATGGTAGAAATTATATTCTCATACACAAGCCAACTAACCTTGTCATTAAGCATCTAATGCTTTCTTGCAATGGCCAACACAAAAATGTGAATGCCATACCAAAGCATAAGAAATGTTAAGCTAAAGATAATGGCTTTGTCATTAAGCATTCAATGCTTTCTTTTAATGGCAAACACATAAATGTGGAGGCCATACCAAAGCATAAAATGCATTAGCTAATAAAAAAACTATTAGGTGTATCCAAGCCACCTAATAGACATAATTGATTGGATGACATGGTAAGCCATATGGCTTTGTCTCCAATGGTAAATAAAAATCAATATATTAATAATGATTTATTTACCTTCAATTATGTTGTAGTAATTATCTCATAATTATTACTAACTTGATTATCTCATAATCAAGACTTGATTATCTCATAATCAAAGAATTCTAGAAAATATTAAGTAAAACTAATTTAACATAGTTTTCCTTTGTGATAATAAATATTATTAATCTTATTAATAATATATAAATAAATATAATGTGAGCATATAATTAGACAATATAATTATATTAGGTTTGCTACAGTTAATCGAGCTAGCACAGGGACCAAATGGACCTACGGTTCCGAGCTCCAATAATTCCGAAATATTAATTAAACTCTTTAATCAAATATTACGAATTATTAACTCTGCGTTATTCCACTAAAAACTCGAAGTTGAACTCCCGTTACCGTAGATGGATTAAGTAAACCGAACATTTTCGGTGTCCATTGATATAGTCATTACATATGGATATAGCTCTTCACAGATATCTCATAAATAGAGTCGGGTCATAAGTCCGTTAAACCCCTCTAAATATTTTGTCTCTTAAGCACCATTGATTCTATAATGAACAATTAATTCATAACAATTATGAATATAAAATACTTTCTATTCGTAATAGAAAAGTTGAGCGCTCAAATTTTTCAAGTCCCAAATCAACTCTTAAAAGAGATATTCATCTACTTCTCGTAAGAAGGGGTGAATTTCATATCTATGTAAAACGTTCCCAGCTACATACCAAACCATATCCCCAAAATACGTAGTTATTGGTCGGGAATGCAACACCAACCTCACCATAGTAAATCAAAGGACATAGCCTGTCATGCAGGAGTTCGTAATACACTCAGGATTAAGATCGAATCCATATATTACCATCTATTAGATAAAATAAATTTCTTTGGTTAACGGATATTAAAAGAAATTCGTATTTATCTGAGTCCAGTCCTAAATGATCTTATCATACAAGGTGCCTACATTCCCATGTCACTATATGAACAATCCCGGATCAAGGTCGTCATACAAGTATAGAATGGACCGCAGCTATAGATATACCACAAACAAAGTTCCCTATTTGTTTGCTCTCTATGGACTATTTAGATTACTAACTTTAGACTTAAATCCTCTTGTGCATCAAACATACACTAAGTCTAAAGGTACAAGAGTAATCAAGGTAAACAAGACAATTGGACAATATGCAATATAAATCAAACAACTTTGATAAAATGAATAATGATTTATTATTATTACAAAAATCAATTCTGTTTACAATACATGAAGCTCTAGGACATAAATCCCAACATTTCCCTTATAGCTTGTTCTGTTACTCGACTCGTGGGGTTCCTTGTCAATATGTTAATCGGCTCGCTTGAGCTAGGGACCCCACTCGACTCTCAATCTGCTGGAATAACTCTGAGAGAGACGACATCCTTATGTATTGCTAAAGGAGGTTCTATCGTCACCAAAGTCTTATCTTTTCTAGGGCTCCCATTCGAAAATTCAATTTCAGACCCACTCTCGAGCGACAAGATGGGTGAACTAGCCCTAAAGGGCGAGTCTACATACATCTCGATTGAGGTATCACTAGAAATTGTGGAACTTTACTCGACATCTGGATCCAACCTACGAACAGCTAAAACAACACAATTCTTACCTCCTAAAGATCAAATAACCTCAACCCACAAACACCGTTTATTAAGATCTGCCGAAACCCTAAGAATCAAATCATCTAATTTTACAAGAACTTCTTGAATCTAAGTTATGAATTATTGAAGATATTAAAGAACACGAGGAAAGGAATGAAGAATTCTGAGGAGGATAGAGAGCTCTACCAAACTTTCTAAATGAGAAATGTTTTTGTAAACAAGTGAGTTTCGCATCCTTACTTATACTTATCTTTCGTTTGGACCTTCAATTTCCCGCCTAAAGACGCCTCGAAACTCTCGTAGTGTAAAACTATATGAAAGCCCAAAGCCTTCAAGGCCTATTTCATGAAGCCCAATTGAGGCCTAACCAGTGAGAAAAAATGAATCTAGTCGTCAACTGAGGACGCTGAAAGAAAGAAGCAATAATAACTTGAAAGGAAATTGATCAGAGACCTCCATATTCCCCATACGACAAGTAAAAATACTCATCTGTTTCACACTACATGGAACTACATCCATTTGACTTATCTCATACGACACGAAGCATCCTCCACTCGTGACTCCAATTGACAAATTGTGTGTATTCATAATGTGGGATCCCATTCGATCCATACGACATAACATAATTCCTGCTCTATATTGCCACCAACTAGCCCAGCCGACAAAGTCTCCAGACGATAGGTATTAGAGTCTTCAATTTTTCTTACTAACCACGTTCGTGATTCTAGACATACATGCAATATCATATGACTTTGTTATTCCATTTGACACGACAAAGTAAGGCCACGTAGTAAGATTGAACAGCATCTGATCCAGTCGACTTAGAAGGCCTGGACCTTCATCTGGTCCAGACGATATTAAAAACTCCCCTAGACCTTCTCATGTTTAGTCGATTGAAGATTGTTCTAGACCTTCACCTGGTCTAGTCGACGAGAAAATTCCCAATGACTCATGTCGAGTCAAGATCAAAACCTGAACCTTATTCAAGTCCAATTGGTTGGAGATTACTCTGAAACTTCATCCCCTCCAATCGATAAGGCCATTCCATGTAGCTCTTGACCATCTCCCAGATCATCATCAAGCTGATCCACTGAAGATCATCCTAGACCTTTGTTCATTCTTTGATATGACTTTTAAATGGTTCAAGCGACACCAACATCCATGTACGATCACTTACTTTAATCAAACCCCAGACGACATACTCATCGAATACTCTCCAAGCCAAATACTCATTGACTTAGAGAGTAGAAGACAAATTGTACGGGCCAAATTTGGGCCAATGGCACAATTATTTTTCACCTCAGGCCCTATATCAGATAGAGTCCAAATTCCTTCAAACAACCAATTCACGGGCCAAGATTGGACCAAGGAATCGAACTATTCTCATCTCAGGCCTACATGTAGGGAAAAACTTACAAGATAAACTATTGACTTTCCAACAGCCAAATCGAAAAACATCTTCTTCATAATTAATTACCATCAACGTGATTAGCCGTTTTAGCACCGAAAATTTAAGCATTTAACATATTAATAGGACCCACATCATAAATGTGACACGAAATTCCATAACTTATAAAAGGATGCAGAACTTAGAATTACAATTTATGGAAGCTTGGGCATTCTTACTTGATCTCTCAAAGGATACCACAATCTAAACACCGACTCACCGCCCTCACGACAATCTTCGGAGGTAAAAGTAACCTCAAATCTTGCTATTCCATTACTTTCTGCTCGTATTTACTACTGACTTGAGCGTTGGAGTGCCTACGGGGACCACCATACTGATGGGTAGAAAATTCCCCGCTCACTCTACCTTTGTTTTGTAGGATCGCTAGTGCCCATCATACAAATTCTCGATTGTGGACCTAAGGCAAAATCCAGTGTCTACAGAGATGAAATAGAGTGGAAGGGAAAGGAAGGAAGTGTAACAAAAAGGAGCATAATTATCTTGAAAAAGTATTTAGTTACCTTTTATCTCATTATTAATTATTTATCAAATAATATTTTGAAACATTATATCATAAACCTATCATTTTTTTCCCAAATAAGATTATGATACGTTACACTCTATTCTATTTCGTACAATTCCATTATATTAAGTTACATTATATCATAAATTATTCACTTCCATCAATTTCCAAACTCACAGGTAAAAATAATTTATTCTAAATAATGGACCGGGTTGTATGCGAGTGGGCATGGACTAAATACCCGGCCCGCCAAAATCAATAGTGCTTTTCAAACCCTAGCATAAGGGCAATATTTCGTATATAAATCAATGTTTTCGCCCATCTCCATTTTCTCTCACAGCCAGCCGCAGTTAACAAAATCCCCTGCGGAACCCTAGAGACCGAGTCGACTCAAATGGGACGAGTCATCAGAGCACAGCGTAAGGGAGCGGGCTCCGTCTTCAAATCCCACACCCACCACCGCAAGGGCCCAGCCAGGTTCCGTTCCCTCGATTTCGGTGAACGCAATGGGTACTTGAAAGGAGTCATAACGGAGATCATCCACGATCCGGGTCGTGGTGCCCCGCTTGCCCGGGTCACGTTTCGTCACCCGTTTAGGTACCAGCACCAGAAGGAGCTCTTTGTCGCTGCTGAAGGGATGTACTCCGGACAGTTCGTTTACTGCGGGAAGAAGGCGACTTTGGTCGTCGGAAATGTGTTGCCTTTGAGATCAATTCCTGAGGGTGCTGTCGTATGTAACGTGGAGCATCACGTGGGTGATCGTGGTGTTTTTGCCAGATGTTCCGGTGACTATTCTGTTGTTATTAGTCACAATCCCGATAATGACACCACTAGGTGATGGTTTTTTTTTTTTATTTAATATAAACTTATTGGGTTTTTTTATTTTGCTATAAATTTGTATTGGGGTTTGATTGGATTATGTTTTTGGCTGTTTTGTTGGCTTTAATTGATGGGTCAAATTTTTTATTTCCTTTTTATTTGGCTTTATGAACTATGAGTTTTTGATATTTGAATATATTGAGTGAAAAATTGGATTGTTAGATTCTCTTGACCGGTGCTTGATTGTATGAAGCTGTTTAAATATTGAGGGCTTGATCTTTAGGATCTATAAATTTCGTTACTAATTAAATGTTGTGCTTTATGGTTGAAGTTTTAAGCATTGGGGGTAATTAATTCTTTTGTATACTCTAATTATTGTCTGTTTTGTTGTTCGCTGTCTATAAGTAAGAGGTGTTAATATATGATTTTATGTTGTATATTCGTATACATCTCACATATTATTATAGTATAATCCCGTGGTGTTAGTGTAGCAACAATTATAATGGATTGACAAGTGGTGACATTTGTACGTGTTTATTTTGTATCTTCTGAGCTTTTGAAGATGTTTATTTCTTAAATAAATTTATTTCTATTGCAACTTTGTGGCTTGGACTGGGAGGCATGGCTGAACTGGTAAAATTCTTTGGTTGAAGTATGCAAATGAGATTGTTTTCAAATCATATTGCTTTTGGTTTTTCTGATTTTTCCATCTGAAGCTGTGGTTAAATGACTGTTAATTGATGATCTTGATGGTTCTGTGTATATGTATATATAGGATTAAGCTCCCATCAGGTGCCAAGAAGATTGTGCCAAGTGGGTGTCGTGCCATGATTGGTCAAGTTGCTGGTGGAGGCAGAACTGAGAAGCCATTGTTGAAAGCAGGAAATGCTTATCACAAGTTCAGGGTCAAGAGGAACTGCTGGCCCAAGGTCCGTGGTGTTGCCATGAACCCTGTTGAGCATCCCCATGGTGGTGGTAACCACCAGCATATCGGGCATGCAAGTACTGTTCGCCGTGATGCTCCCCCTGGCCAGAAGGTTGGTCTTATTGCTGCCCGGAGGACTGGTCGTCTTAAAGGACAAGCAGCTGTTACTGCTGCAAAGGCCGACAAGGCTTAGAGTGTTTCACTTGAGCTCATTTTCATTTTTATTGTTTTGTGCTTTCGAACACCTTTATTTTTTTGTTATGAGGTTACTCTATACTTTTGTTTTGCAATTTTTGCAAGGATACTATTTTCCTGACTAGTGCCAGATGTGATCTGTTTGATGTGATCTTTTTTCTTAATTCATATTTTGTCATGACCATTTCTTCTATTCTCTGCTTATATTCGTGATGAGAGTAGGGGTGGCAAAACGAATCAACGAATCGAATTCGTATCGAATCCTAAACGAATCGTGATGGATTCGTATTCGATTCGTTTATTAAACGAATCCTAATATCAGGATTCGTATTCGATTCGTATATTAAACGAATCGAATACGAATATTTGTTTATTCGTTTAGTCAATGATATTATTTAATAAAATAAATTACCACACTTGATTTACATTAATTCTTCTTAAATATATACATATGAAATATGTAATTAATATATTTACTAAAAATACCTTATCAAATATCGAAAATATTATTTTTTCTATGATAATTAGCTATAATTTCTAGAATATTAATTGAAAATTAACAAGAACTAGTAAATAAAAATAATAAAACGAATCCTAAACGAATAAACGAATCAATGAGCTTAAATTCGTATTTGATTCGTTTAATAAACGAATCGAATCGAATTGACCCATTTATTAAATGAATCCATTTTTTCAAACCTGTATTCGCTTTAAAGCGAATCGAATCGAACGAATAAACGAATCATGACCCAAATTGCCACCCCTAGATGAGGGCGTATTAGATACTTCAGGTTGGATGCTAAATTTGATGTGTCAAAAAATAAGGGTGTGTTAGGTAGAGAACAAACGGTAGAGTATATAAGCTAGCGTCAAAAAATAAGTTTTATGTTGTGAGATTATGATTTTGTGACTGTTAACGTTAATGTTAAAAGTATGGTAGTGTCAAAAATTAGTTTGGTGTTTGGTGTTATGAGATTATGATTTTATGAGTGTTAACGTTAGCGTTAAAAGTATGGTAGAGTGTATGCTAGCCTTTTCGGTTCCTTTTGCTGATATTGGCTAATAATGTGTGCTGATGATTAAACTTGGGTTGATCGAAGGCCCGCTTAAGAGACTTTATAAGCTTTGTATGGGCTAAATTCGGTCCGATGGCAATTTCGACATTTTTCTCCAGGATCACAGCTAAATGTACCCCTGAATCTCCCTAATCAAACCCCAAAGACCTGTTGCAGGCCCAGGCCCCAGACCCAATGAATACCAATGCCTATAACTGAAGGATCATCCAAAGGCCAGTCCACGTAACAGGCTCATAAACACAAATCAGCGGTTTCAGCCTACAACGGGTAAAAGTAGTAAATATCCCTCATGAAGTCGACCGTTACGAATGATCAGGTGTGATTAAAGACATACCCCCATGAGGGTATATAAGAAAGGGGGCTCCGTGAGGAATAGGGGGGACTCGGATAGCTCAACAATATTCTTTTCACAGCTTTCAGTATCTCTCACTTACCGCCCTCACGGCAGCCTACGGGGATCAAGGTAACATCTGACCTTTGTCCCTTGTTCTACGACCTTTGCACTTCATTTCCATCACTGACTTGGGCGTTGGAGTGCCTACGGCATCCACCACACCGGTGGGTAGACCTTCTTCATTCACCCTACTTCCTTTGTTTTGCAGGATCGCCAGTGCCCCTTCACGAAATCTCGATTGTAGGCCTCGGGTGAAAACCAGCGTCTACAGTTTGGCGCCCACCGTGGGGCCCTAGCGATTCACAGAAAACCAAAGCTCTCAGAGAAAGCAACGAACTCACAAAGTATAGACATGACATCAAGCGGCGAGCCATCAGACTCAGTTGCCAACCAGTTGGCCTTTCTCCAGGAGCGCCTACATATACTCGAAGAGGAGAATTCGGTCATGAAGAGCACCAATGGCAATCTTCAAAGGCAGCTGGAGCGTTTTACTTCCCCTCGAGACCAAATGGAGTCAATGAACCCCCCAGAAGCTCCGGGTCGCCAACCAAACTCGATAGGGGTCCCAGAGTCAAGAGCGAAACGAAGGCCCCCGATAAGGAGATCGACTTACTGGTCGTGGAGGCAATCAACAAAATCATCCGACTGATATTGTAACAGCTACGACGATATGCCAAGAGATGGAGGAATTCAAGGAAGCTATTTTGTCTAGCGTACCTGGGGTCAGGCTACCGTTGAGAAAGAGTAGGTCATGAACTTTGGCTGACACTCCATTCGACGAGGGGATTAACTCGGTTGAACTACCACAAAAATTTTAGCCCCCTAGAAATGAAATTGTATGATGGATCGACCAACCCCGATGACCATATAATCCACTACAAGTATAAAATGATGTCCACAAGCCTTACTCCACATCAAAGGGAAGCAGGGTTGTGTCGAAGGTTTAGGGAAACGTTGGCCGGTCCAGCCCTCACATGGTTCATAAATATGCTGCTTGGGTCGATTGGGTCTTACAAGGAATTGGCAGACAAGTTCGTGGGACACTTTGCTAGGTCGTGCAGATTCGAGAAGACCACAGACGACCTCAATTTGATCCAGCAACGGAAAAAAGAGTCATTCGAAGCTACGTCTTGCGATTCAATAAAGAAATGATTGCCATCCTGAATCTCCATCAGCCGACAGCGGTGGAGGCATTCAAAAATGGATTGTTGGCAGATAGTAGCCTCTATAAGAAGCTGACGAAAAATCGATGCTACTCCATGGATCAGAAATTAACAAGAGCCCGAACGAAGATCAGATGGGAAGAAGATAGGAGGAATACGAGTAAAGAGAAGTCTTCACATATTCGGGAGAGAGGAATGGGTCCACCCAGGCGACCAAAGGAATCTTTTAAAAGAACCCTACATACAACCGGTCGAAGAACCTTCCGTCCGAGGGATTCCCGACCCTACGGAAGGACGGCCAGTCATGAGCCGGTCCCATTCAATAGAAGGGAAATAACTTCTGATGTTACACCACGACTCCCAGACTACAACTTCAGTATCTCACCGGGAGAACTCGTTTCAGTCCTCAGGAAGATGAGAAGTGAGGTAAAGTGGCCTCCACGGTCTAGGGAAAGTTCCAGAAAGAAAGACACCAGCAGATGGTGTGAGTTTCACCGAGACTACGGGCACACGACGACTGACTGTATAGCCCTGAGGTTGGAAGTTCTGGAGTTACTAAACAGAGGACACTTGAAAGACATGTTGACAGAGAAGGGAAAAGCCACTTTGGCCCGGAGAGAAGAAAGAGAAGACCGAGTGGAAGCCCCAATACCACCCCAATCAACAGCACTGTCAATGTTATTTCTGGAGGTTCAGAAGTGAACATAGTTTCTTATTCAGCAGCGAAGCGGAAGACGAGGATGGTTTCATCAGTCGTCTCAGACCACGAGCGAACTATGAGAGGGAACTATACTGGCTTAGTAATTGAGTTATCAGACGATCAATTATCCAGTCATGCGAACCATCACCACGATGCCTTGGTGATATCCTTTCAAGTAGCCAATTTTATGGTCAAAAGAGTGCTGGTCGACACTGGATCATCTGCCAATATCATCTTTTTGTCAGCACTTGATTATATGGGAGGAGGATTGGACAAAATGAGCTGACGGTCCACCGCTCTAATTGGTTTCAGCGGGGAGCAAAAATTCACAATGAGCGACATTTGTCTCCTAGTATATGCAGGCGGAGTGAATAAAATGGTTACGTTCTTGGTCCTGGATTGCCCGTCAGCCTACAATATAATAGTGGGATAGCCGTGGATTCATGAGATGCGGGCAGTTTCCTCCACGTATCACTAGGTGCTGAAATTCCCAACTAAATGGGGGGTCCAGGAGATTAGAGGGGACCAACTTGCTTCTAGGACATGCTACCAGACACCTCTGAAGCCAAAAATTCAGTCGGCATAACAATTACAGGAAGGGTCTCGTCGGGAGCATACTAATGAAGCGAAAGTGGAGGAACTTGACGCGATCCAGATTCAACCGCAATACCCAGACCACAAGACCCGCGTTGGAGCCGACCTTGATCCTTTGTTTCGAGCAGAACTGGTAGAATTCCTCCAAAAGCACCACGATTGTTTCACTTGGTCGCATGGGGATATGACAGGGATAGATCATGAGTTGATGACTCATGAGCTGCATGTGGATCCATCTTTCTCACCCGTCAAGCATAAGAGAATGAAGTTTGCCCCAGAGAGGAATCGAGTTATTGATGAAGAGATACATAAGTTGTTGGAGAATGGAGCGGTCAGAGAGGTGCAATACCCGGATTGGTTGGCAAACGTCGTAGTCGTGCAGAAGAAGAATGAAAAATGGCGAGTCTGCATCGACTTCACAGACTTGAACAAGGCGTGCCCAAATGATTCTTTCCCACTACCACATATAGACTCGCTGGTTGATGCGACAGCAGGACATGAACTTTTGAGTTTCATGGATGCGTACTCAGGCTACAATCAGATCCTTATGCATCCTAGTGATCAGGAGAAAACTGCTTTCATCACCAACATGGGGATCTACTGCTACAAAGTAATGCCATTTGGACTGAAGAACGCAAGCGCCACCTACCAACGGCTTGTAAACAAAATGTTCAGCCGACAGATTGGGAAGACAATGGAGGTCTATATCGATGACATGTTGGTGAAGTCCCTGCTAGCTGAGCATCACTTGAAACATCTCGAGGAGGCTTTCGAAGTAATGAAGAAGTATGTGATGAAGCTGAACCCAACCAAATGCGCCTTCGGAGTAGCTTCGGGAAACTTCCTGGGGTACCTAGTCACGCGGCGAGGAATTGAAGCCAATCCGGAACAGATAAAGTCCATTCTTAATATTCCATCCCCGACGAATCAGAAAGAAGTCATGCGACTTGCAGGGAGAATTGCGGCTCTCAATAGATTCATATCCAAGTCAACCGACAAGAGCTTTTTGTTATTCTCCACCCTCGGGAAATCAAAGAAGTTCGAGTGGACTCCGGACCGCGAAGAGGCCTTAACCAGACTAAAAGAATACCTAACCACGCCACCGCTCTTGTCCAAGCCAGCCGACGGGGAGAGGTTGTATTTGTACCTTGGAGTTTCTCATCAAGCTATTAGTGCGGTTCTGATAAAGGAAGATGGAGGATTACAACATCCAGTCTACTATGTGAGCAGGGCCTTGTTAGACACTGAGACTCGTTATACCCAAATGGAACGACTGGTCCTTGCTTTGGTAATGGCAGCACGAAAACTCCGCCTTTATTTCCAAGGCCACCCAATCACCGTCTACTCCACCTACCCATTGCGGAGTATCCTTCACAAACCTGAATTGTCTGGGAGAATGACCAAGTGGGCTGTAGAACTTGGAGAGTACGACATCACATATCAACCACGGACGACTATTAAGTCTCAAGCACTCTCAGACTTTGTGGCGGACTTTAGTCATGACATACAAGAGGGAGTGAAGAATGAAATACTAGCTGTCGACTCGTCTGGACTATGGAAACTTTCGGTGGATGGTTCGTCTAACAGATGAGGCTCTGGTTTGGGAGTAGTGATCACTACACCTGAAGGCGACTTAATCCAACAAGCGTTCAAGTGTTGCTTCCAGACTACAAACAACGAAGTCGAGTATGAAGCGCTGATAGTCGGGCTTGAGTTACTCAAAGAATTGGGGGCGAAGAGGTTGGAAGCGACATCCGACTCACAACTCGTCGTCAACCAACTTCATGGAGCCTACTAAGCCAGAGGAGCTCAGATGGCAGCTTATTTATCCAAGGTAAAAGAAGTTCAAGCAACTTTTGAATCCTTTGAGATTTCGCAAATTCCCAGGGTCCAGAATACACATGCAGACGCCTTGGCAACACTCGGGTCGACTTTACAAGAAGGAAAAATAAAAGCAATCCCTGTGGCGTATTTGCAATGGCCGGCCATAACAAAGACTGAAGTAGACACCGTTTCCTACCTCACGGAAAATGATTCATGGATGACGCCCTTGGTCAAATACTTGGATACAAGGACTCTGCCAGCAGATAAAAATACCGCCTGTAGAGTGAAACATCGATCCACGCGATTCGTTCTACACGACAACCAGCTGTTGAGAAGATCATTTGGCGGGCCGTACCTCAAGTGCATTTCCCCTGAAGAGGCACAATACGTTTTGGCCGATTTGCACGAGGGGCAGTGTGGGAACCACTCAGGCGGTAGAAGCCTTGCATGCCGAGCCCATACAACTGGGTATTATTGGCCTACTATGCGAGTCGACGCATCTACTTATGCCCGAAACTGTGAAAAATACCAGAGGTTCGCACCAGTCTCACGACTTCCTCCTGAAAGACTCAACCCTACCCTAGCTCCCTGGCCGTTCATGAAGTGTGGGATGGATATCGTAGGAAAGTTGCCGGCCGCCCCTGGGCAACGGGTCTACATGCTCGCCCTAACTGACTACTACTCCAAATGGATTGAAGCAGATGCTTTTGCTAGGATAAAAGATCAAGAAGTGCAAGGGTTCGTCTGGAAGAATATAATTTGTCATTTCGGCCTACCCAGAGAAATAGTTACGGATAATGGGTCCCAGTTTATCAGCCATCATTTCCAGAATTTCTGTAAGACTTGGGGGATCAAACTGAGCTTTTCCACTCCACGCTACCCACATGCCAACGGACAAGCAGAGTCTTCCAATAAGGTATTGTTGAACACGCTGAAGAAAATGTTGAGTATTGTGGGCGTATCAGACAACAGTCAGATCGTCGACATGTGAAACATCATTTTCTTTAACCTTCGGCACTGAAGCTGTCATTCCAACAGACGTTGAAGTGCCTTCGCCGCGATACCAGTGGATTAGTGAAGAAGCGAACAGGCAACTCATGGTCGAGGCACTCGACACCATTGAAGAATTGAGGGAAAATGCAACTGTACGACTTGCAGCCTACCGACAGAAAATGAGTAAATACTACAACAAGAACGTGAGAAGCAGAATCTTCAAGGAGGGCGACTGGGTCCTCCGTCGAGTCTTCCAGAATACAAAGGAAGCTAGTGAGGGAAAGCTAGGAGCCAATTGGGAGGGTCCATACATTGTCAAGAAAGTTGTAGGCCATGAAGCCTATAAATTGGAAAAAGAAATGGGGGTCGGGTCCAGAACAGTTGGAATGCTATTCGCCTCAAGAAATTCTTCCGTTAAATCCAAGACGCCATTCTACTACAATAAGGCGTCCTACTCAATAAAGCGACTAACTCGCTGTTGTTTGATTTCTGTTTTACTTGTGTAATCTTTAGACGACATGATTTCTTTGTTTTAAAAAGAAAAAAAAGGGAAGGCAGCAGTGATACATCTATTAAAAGCCCAGACGACAAAAGAGGTTTATGTTTACGAAATATTAAAAGCTCAGACGACAAAAGAGGTTTATGTTTACGAAATATTAAAAGCCCAGACGACAAAAGAAGTTTATATTTACGAACTAAAATTTTTTGTCCTTACAACCAATATATACATCACTGACGTTTCGGGCAAAATGTAAAAAAAAGAGAGAAAAGAGTAACATCAAAATCAATCGTCAGGCCTTTCAACAGGCTCGGTTGATGGTTCCAATCTCGGTTCTTCCACTGGGGCTTCAGTCGTTTCTTTGTCAATATCGACCACCGCAGCCTCTACAGTTCTCTCGGCAACCCCCCAGTCACTCCTTCGGCCGCTTCCTTGGAGTTGACCTCCTGATTCTCTTCAACCTCGATTTCTTCAATCGACAGGGAAAGGCCAGCTTCCAGCTTTCACCCAGCATTATCCACTTCCCGGGATTCCAAGAGGTGTGTCCACCCGATAAATACTCCTTCATAATCTGGCTCCGATCTTTTATGACGGCTTCCATAGCCACTCCCTCCAGCCTGTCCAGCAGTTCGATCTTTTGGCTTTCCAGCTCCATGACACTTCCATTCACCGCCTCTAGTTCGTAGGATGTCGCTTCCAACTTCTTTTTCGAGGTGGCAGCCTCATTCTCAGCTTCGAGCATCCTTTTCCCGGACTCCTCGGAAGAGGCTTTGGCTTCGACTACAACTTTTCGAAGGGCAGCATTCAACTTCTCCAGCTCTCTAGCCTTCCTCAGACTGGCTTCGACGTATCTCTGCTGGAAGATGGCGTACTCCAGAGTCTGATACGACAAGAGAGCGAAGTAAAATGGCAATTCTACTATAAAGATCCTTGAATACCAAGAAGTCCATACCACGTAGTTTCTGGCGACAGCTCTCTTCGCGGACTCCAATGGCCCCAGCGTTAGCAGTTGGCTTTCATCTTCTTCCAGGAGCAGCCCATCGGCAAACTAGGATAGACTGGAGGGATCCGACATGACGGTTGTGTTCCTGGGGATCTTGATAACAACGTTCTCCAGGTCCTCTTCTATGTCAGACAGTTGCTTCCTCTTCTTCGAAGAGTGTCCATATCCAGTCGACGCCTTGTGAATCATTTCGGAGGGCAGCACAGCAGGCGTCTCCTTTCTCGAAGGCTGGGACTCGGGGACATGATCAATTTCTCTCCATTTGGATTTCTTTTTCTTCCTACGTTCCAGCATCTCTTCAACCGACGAGAGCTTGAATTGGCTTATTCTTTCAACTGCGCACAAATTTTCCTCCGGGGTTAGAATCCGCAAAAACAAACTCCCTCTGTGAGCGACCCGATTCGCCCAGATAATGAGTACGAATGATAATATATTTTTGGTCAGAGGCAAGGGGATACCTTCGGGATCGTAAACTTCCTTCCACAATGATGTCAGCCTTAACCTCTTCTCAGATAACACCACCCTCCAATTCATTTCTGGTGGAGGAAGGCTCAGAATGTAGTTCGTATTCGCTACGACCCCATGTGTCACGTCGAAGCTACGGTTGAAGTTGGAACCTGCGAAACAAGCAACACGAAAATGTTAGAAACATGTTGAGTCGGTGTTCAAGGAAAGAATGTAATCTACACTCACTCGTTATCTCCCAATATTCAGAAATTCTACCAGCCCCAATCGACCCAAACACTCCATCTCCGTTTACGAAAAAATAGGTCTTTTGCCAGCCCTCTCTATCATTTGAGGTCAATCCGGAAACTAAGTGTTCCATTTTATGTCGAAGAAACAAGTGGTATCTTCCTTTCTCCACCACGTGCTCCTTCATGTAATATGTGTAGAGCAGATCCCTCACCCCAAATCTAATCCCTAACTCGTATGCTAAGACTTCAACCGACATACAGACCCTCCATGTGTTTGACATGAGTTGAGAAGGGGCAATTCTGTAGTGATCCAGTACTTCCCACACGAGTCTTGGAATTGGGAATCTAAACCCATATGTGAAAGGACGCTCATAGAATTCGATCCAACCGGGAACCCTATAGTCGATTCGTTCGTGCGACAAATGCAACCTGACTCGAACCGACTCGGGAAACCTGTATTTTATTTTGATTTCCCTCATGAATTTCTCGGTAACATGACTCTGGGGGTTTTTGGTCAGAAGATTTGTTGGTTCGCTCGTGCTAGGTTCACCCGACTCGGAAGGAACAATACGTAAAAGAGGCACATCTTTGGGTATACCATGAGGAACCTCCACCGACGCGACAATAAGTTCATCTTCTCTCCATCCTCTCGAAGTTCACTCTCCAGATCCACCAAAATGAGGGACCACTTGCAAAGGCGAGCCTACGTACATTTCCATTTACGAGTCATCTGAACTTAAGCAAACTTCAGACGGCATTTCGGTTCAATCTACAAACAACAAGTCAACCTAAAACCAGCGTGGCGGAGGATCAAACCTAGGCTACGCACAAACACAATCTAAATTTCCACTAGGACAAATGGGAATCGAAATCTTAATCCCAGCCAAGAACAACTTGAATATCTCTAAGAACAACTTGAAGATTCAAAGAATATGAAGAAATGAGGGATAATACCTTAAAATCGCGAGGAGAGCCCTTCAAACTTGCGACCCGTGAGAGTATTGTTATGAATGAAGTAAATGAAGCCTCTCGCGGCATCTTATACCCTCGTGCACAATTATCCCTCACCTTCCCGCCAAAAGCGCCTCGAAAACGATGATGCATTGATTGCTTGTGCGAAAAACCAAAAAACAAAATCGGCACCAAATAAAGTATTGTCGGCCGGAACCCTTTAGTCGACTCAGAATAAATGCTCGATTTGGTCCCTCATTGGTACCATTCGAGTGAAGTACCCCGACCTGCATCTGGTCTGGTCGACGGAAACACCTCCCAATTGGCTCGTGATGGAGCCGAATTAAGTTCTTTGGCCTTCATCTGGCCTAAACGACATATAGACTCGGTTTGGACCCTCGTCGGTATCAAATGAGCGGTCGTCTTCCTGGAGCTCTTCGTGTCCAGTCGACGGGAACACCTCCCAATTGGCTCGTGATGGAGCTGAATTAAGTTCTTTGGCTTTCCTCTGGCCTAGACGACATTTAGACTCGGTTTGGATCCTCGTCGGTATCAAACGAACGATCGTCTTCCTGGAGCTCTTCATGTCCAGTCGACGGGAAAACCTCCCAATTGGCTCGTGATGGAGCCGAGTTAAGTTCTTTGGCATTCCTCTGGCCTAGACGACATTTAGACTCGGTTTGGACCCTCGTCGGTATCAAATGAGCGGTCGTCTTCCTGGAGCTTTTCATGTCCAGTCGACGGGAACACCTCCCAATTGGCTCGTGATGAAGTCGAGTTAAGTTCTTTGGCCTTCCTCTGGCCTAGACGACATTTAGACTAGGTTTGGATCCTCGTCGGTATCAAACGAGCGATCGTCTTCCTGGAGCTCTTCATGTCCAGTCGACGGGAACACCTCCCAATTGGCTAGTGATGGAGCCGGGTTAAGTTCTTTGGCATTCCTCTGGCCTAGACGACATTTAGACTCGGTTTGGACCCTCGTCGGTATCAAATGAGCGGTCGTCTTCCTGGAGCTTTTCATGTCCAGTCGACGGGAACACCTCCCAATTGGCTCGTGATGGAGTTGAGTTAAGTTCTTTGGCCTTCCTCTGGCATAGACGACATTTAGACTGGGTTTGGACCCTCGTCGGTATCAAACGAGCGGTCGTCTTCCTGGAGCTCTTCATGTCCAATCGACGGGAACACCTCCCAATTGGCTCGTGATGGAGCCGAGTTAAGTTCTTTGGCCTTCATTTGGCCTAGACGACATATAAAATCGGTTTGGACCCTCGTCGGTATCAAACAAGCGGTCGTCTTCCTGTAGCTCTTCATGTCCAGTCGACGGGAAAACCTTCCAATTGGCTCGTGATGGAGCCGAATCAAGTTCTTTGGCCTTCCTCTGGCTAAGACGACATATTAACTCGGTTTAGACCCTCATCCGTATCAAACGAGTAGTTGTCTTCTTGGACTTCATCAAGTCCAATCGACGTAAAGGCCTTCTTGGGCTTCCCATTCCGAGCCCGCCCAAGTACCTCACGCAGAGATGTCGACTGAAACGAAACCAAGCAAAAAGAAAATTTGGAACTAGACCGTGACCGGAAACAACACACACCAAGGGCCACTGGGGACATCTCCTTATCCCAGCCGACATTCAAATCGTTCGTGATTTGGCAAGAACAACCAAGACCCAACATGACCCAGGCGACACGACCAGCGAATACTCTCCAAGCCAAATACTATTTGGCTTAGAGAGTAGGGGACAAACTGTATGGGCTAAATTCGGTCCGATGGCAATTTCGACCTTTTGCTCCAGGATCACAGCTAAATGCACCCCGAATCTCCCTAATCAAACCCCAAAGACCTATTGCAGGCCCAGACCCCAGACCCAATGAATACCAACGCCCGTAACTGAATGATCATCCAAAGGCCAGTCCACGTAACAGGCTCTTAAACACAAATCAGCCGTTTCAGCCTACAACAGGTAAAAGTAGTAAATACCCCTCATAAAGTCGACCGTTACGAATGACCAGGTGTGATTAAAGACATACCCCCATGAGGCTATATAAGAAAGGGGGCTCCATGAGGAATAAGGGGGACTTGGATAGCTCAACAATATTCTTTCCATAGCTTTCAGTATCTCTCACCTACTGCCCTCACGGAAGCCTACGGGGATTAAGGTAACATCTGACCTTTGTCCCTTGTTCTACGACCTTTGCACTTCATTTCCATCACTGACTTGGGCGTTGGAGTGCCTACGGCATCCACCACACCGGTGGGTAGACCTTCTCCGTTCACCCTACTTCCTTTGTTTTGCAGGATCGCCAGTGCCCCCTCATGAAATCTCGATTGTTGGCATCGGGTGAAAACCAGCGTCTACAAGCTTTACCTTTTGGCAGGGTATGTTATTTACTTAAATGCTGTATGGGGAATGAAAATGTACTTAATGGGAATTATCAAAATTTAGAATTGAGACATGTGAGTCTCATTTTCATGGGAGGGGTTGGAATTTGGATTCTTATCCTTAAACTCTTATTTTTATCCTCTATAAATTTCAATCTCTTTGTTTAAATTATAAAAATATGATGATGATGATATTTTTATTTGAGGTTATTTGGTAACTTTTTAACTATAGTTATGATTACAAAACACTAAATATATCAATAAGAATATTATCTATCGTGATTCTAGCTCATTTTGATTTTGATTCATTTCGATTAATTTTATGTCTTTAATTATAGATTTTTAAAAATTTGGTATAATTTTAAATTATTATTATTATTTTTTTAAATTTTTAGTAATTTAGTCCAATTTAAAATTGAACTGACATTAAAGGCGCAAAAGTAAGAAAAACCGATATGCTATAACCACGAGTTTTTTTTTTATTTATCTCTTCTCTCTTATCTCCTCTTTGTCTCAAGTGAAAAGCGAAGAGTAGAAGTTGGTTTTGAATTTTTGTAACTCTAATTTCCTCCTCTCCTTGCGTGAGTGGCTTTCACTATATAAAGATTGTCAAAGCAATTTAATTTCTCTTCAGCTCAATACTTCTCTTATTAAATTCTAGCCATAGAGGTGGGTGACAAATCTTTATGGAGACTTTGTGATGCCATGTCCATAAAGAGGGACAAGGCATGATGGATTCCTGTTTAGCTGGGAAAGTACTAGCTAATAAGCTTATCAATAGGGATGCTTTCAAGTCCACAATACATAACATCCCTATCAAGTGTATCATAGAAAGCGAAACCAGATTCTTAGGGGGACAATTAGGGAAAGTGGTCGAGATCGACCCATGTCACATCTCAATATTTTCAGGACATGACCGACGAGAGATAATGATACCATCTCCCTGAATCTTTAATGTGGACATGTATGACTTATCATGAGCATGACTATAACATGTACTTGTGCTATCGACAACATACAAATGTTTTAATTTCCTGAACACATGCGTGATTATCATATGATACACATGATCTATGTAATGTGTGTATGTGTATATCTATTTATCATGTACCATACATGTAACATTACTTGGCCCCATGGCCTACCATACCACTGTACACAAATAGGGACCCATGAACATGCATCCTTAAAACTGCAGCTGATGTTTATCTCCTCCGAGTTGAGCATCTTGAAAAAATGGAGTCAATGCCATCAATGGCAGTCAATAGATCATGCATCCAAAAACTGAGAGTGAGAGAGTGTGTGTGTGTGTGTGGGGGGGGGGGGGGGGTCGGGGGTCGTTTGAACAACCTAGTGGGTGAACATTGAAAAAATAAAAATAGCATAAAAATATTCTAATATGAAAAATAACTGAACTATTCTGAAATATTCTTTCGCTTAAAAACGTAATTATTTGAATTCAAAGCTTGCATATAAAACATGTATTGGTAAATATTGTCATGATAAATCTCACCAGTATCATGACCTGGGGGTGTGAAACCTATTTAGCGAGACATATCACCTCGTAAACAAGGGATCGTGGATATGAATATGAAAGTGCCTAAAGGAGTCACCTGATGACTATTAGGTCTGTTGAGATGAGCGAACTCGGGATGCTATACATGAAGGGATGGTACTCTACCGGTGGTTTAAAAACATTCATACTACTTGTGTAAATACCATGTAACATAAACTTGTAAACATAATCGCATGACATGATAAAACATATAAACATATCTTGAAAACATGGGTAAATCATGTTAAGCTAGAATTACCACGTATACTGGAAACTTGTATAAAATGTTATAATCTAGAATACCACATGTACTAGAAACTTTCATACATTAATATGTCATTTAATGAAGTAATGCAAGTGATTACTATGCCCCTTAAATTTGATATCATATCTCAAATTAATAGTCACTTAAAATATTCCCATTAATTATCTAAAACTATGTTATACCTTAATGTGTCTAGTTTCCATGGCTTTTTGTAATTTTTTATTTCGATTTCCAGAAGTCAAGTTATTTGCAAATCTTTACACACTTTACAGAGAACACAGTTTTAGGTTTCCAACACAAGGCAGCCAAATCAAAAAATTTACTATTAATTTATCCTTGCATAGAAAAATCTGATTTTTAACTATATTGTTCCTTATTGTATATAATTTCCATAAAATTTTACAGTTCACTAATTAGAGGTCTAAAATTCAGTTTATAATCAAAATAATGAACCTAGTACAAATCTGAGTGACTAAAATACACATCCATCACTTATCAATACACAACTACCATAACCATATATGACTATAATCTTCGCATTTTCCGTTAACAAAACACACTTCAGTACTCACAAATTATTGCAATGAATCAAAGCCCATAAACCCATTTGAGTCTAACTTGCTTTTTAATTTATTATTAATCTCTTATGTTAAAAAAAAAAAATTTAATTCTAGTCACCAAAATTCTAATTAAACTAATACGTAAAGTTTCGGCAGTTACATATATGTATTTGGAAAATTGATTAGTTTAATAAATGGATCAATTCGATTTGTTTTGTTTATTAAACTAACAGAATAAGAATTTGAGTTTACTTCGTTCATGATTCATTTATTAGTTTCATCTTGGTAGTTGTTATTTTCCAATTAAGTTCAATAATTTATTACCAATTATTACAAAGAAAAAAAATAAATGTTGTATAAATTTGATGGATTATTTTTAGTAAATCCATTAATTAAATATTTCATACATATATGTTTAATCTAAATAAATTACGAAAATTTATATCGTTGAATCATATCATGACTAAGTGAATATTCATTTAATATTTATTTGTTAAATAAATCGAATTCGAATTCATCACTTTTGATTCAATTCATTTAAGATTTGATACAACTTTAATTCGTCAATTTCTCAAATTCTTTTCAAATGATGTAATATATATTAACTACCATTTTAATTGTGTTGACACGGCGGTGGAGCCACTAAGAAAATACATTGCTCAATTTAAAAATTTATTAAATGTCCTAAATATTAATTAGAAGTCTGATTCGTTAATAAAGAGTAAAAAAATCAAATTTTATTTTTATTAAATCAATAATCTAATTAAGCCACAATAATGACAATAACTATATTCTTCTTCCAAAAAATTCATTACTGATGTTGTGGGGAAACTTCTGGATGACAACTACTTGATTGGATGAAAGCTCTCTCAAGGTTTTTGGCCATACAAAACAAAACCACAGTAATTACTAATTATATCCACACATAAAAATACACAAAAAAAAAAATTTGCTAAAATTTTTTTTTTTTTTTTTTTTCCCAATTATGTGTAATTTAGTATGTCCATAATAAACCCTTGGAAATAACAAAGTTGAGGTACAGTGGAGTCACACATCTGGTCATTTTTTGAAAAAAAATAAAATTAAATAGTAATTCATTTTAAAGTTTCTTTCAATTCCTTAGATTTTTATGCAAAATTCATTTCTCCTTAGGGAAAAAAACCCCTATATATATATATATATATATATATATATATTGAATTCGAAATTAACAAATAATAATGGAGAGAAAAAATTATTAATTAATATATGCCATGTATTTCTTGATTGGGTGCATTGAGTATACCCTGTATAAGTTTCTCAATAAAACAACCTAGAATTATGTATAAAATAAAAATCAAATCATATTAGTTATAGGAGAGAACATAGGACGAAAGAATACAAAAATAAATAAAAACTAAATGAGTATCTGCGCATTGCTGCATTATAGAAGATGAACAGTTAAAATAAATAACATATATTTCAAAATAATAGGTAACTACATCATATAAAATATGAAATAGATATTGCGCAAATAATTAGAAGAAAGCGAAAGAACAAAGTAAATACCAGAGAAAATGATAATATCTTAATCATTTTAAAAATAAAAATAGAAAATAAGATTTTAACATGACATCTTATCCGTCAACGTAGGTTTAAGCCTTGGAAATTACATAATATATTTCTATAAACCTTCAAACCTTTCAAATTTTTATCAAACCACAAACGCGAATATGGCTTCTAGTACCCTATATTTCAGTCAATTTTGGATCTTTAATATGCTTTCATTTTCTTACCGGAATTATTACTTAATATTTCAGACCTATTGACAAAATATAAGGTTATACATATATTTATAGTAATAACAATAATAAATCCATTACATCTAGCTCAAATCATTAATTATATTAACAAATTCATTCGCCTAAAAAGACAAAAATATTCATTAGATCAAATTCATTCACATTTTAGAAATGACAAATATATTCATTAGATCAAATTCATTCGCCTATAAAAATATTAAGTGAGATTTAGGCTAATGTTATATTTAGAAAAAATAAGAAGGTCAGTTTCATAAATTTCTCTGTGTATTGCACATAAAGATAAAAGGTCGGACTCCTAAGAATGGTCCAGAAGCAAGTCGATGACTATTCATCATGGAAAAATGTTGCACGAGCATATTTCAGCATATAATTATGCACATAATAGATTTAAAAAAAAAAAAAATCTTGTAATGTCTTTATAATTATTTTTTAGTATTTATTTGCTCAATTATGTACTAATTATGTGAACGTATCATTATTCTTGATAATAGAGAAAATCTATAATACAATGGAGATACCACGTTATCAGTGTAATAATTCAATAATCTATTACAAATCGTGTTAAAATATTAAAAAATAACTAGAAAATGAATTTTAAATCATACATATCATTTATTAATTTATTAATGATATCATATCATTCATACTTCCGTTATATATATCAAAGAATTACTCTGGCTAGAAATTAGGGACTTTAAATTGTTCAAGTAACGGTCCCAGAAAAAAAAGAGTAGCAAACAAACATAGGAGTGGCACCAGGTTGGGTGTTTTAATTTATAAAAAAACAAATTAGAATAAAATAATTAATTATTTTAATTGTTTTAATATTTAAAATGAAAAAAAATTAAGAATATTAATATTTTTAGTGTTTTTTTTTTTGGTTGGATTTCAACTTAAAAATTTAATTATAAATATATGTATTTAGAATTAAAATTTAACTTATATAATCAAAAAATATTTTTATTAATAAAAACCGAGCCCAAACTGAACTCCGGCTTTTTTGTACCTAAACCCGATCAAGGCCCTAAAATTTTACCCTCAAGCTGGATTCGAGCAGGCTAGACTCTGATTTTTTTGCCACCCTAAACTAGGGGTGGCAATTTGAGTTAAGATTCATTTATTCGTTCGATTCGATTCGTTTTAAATCGAATACATGTTTGAAATAATAAATTCGTTTAATAAATGAGTCAATTCGATTTGATTCGTTTATTAAAAGAATGGAATACGAATTTAAGTTCATTGATTCGTTTATTCGTTTATGATTCGTTTTATTATTTTCTTTTACTAAATATTGTTATTTTTCAATTAAGATTCGAGAAATTATGACTAATTACCAGAGAAAAAAATAATATTGTCGATATTGGTGAAATATTTTTAGTAAATATATTAATTACATATGATATATTTATGAAGAATTAATGTAAATAAATTATGGTAAATTAGGTTATTAAATAATATCATGATTAAATGAATATTCATATTCGATTCGTTAAATAAATGAATCGAATACGAAACCTAATATTAGGATTCGTTTAATAAATGAATCCATCACATTTTGATTCAATTCGTTTATGATTCAATACAAATTCGATTCGTTGATTCGTTTTGCCGCACCAACCCTAAACACTCATACTCAACAGTGAACATAAATTCACTCGGTCGACAAAGTTTATTATTATTATTATTATTATTATTATTATTAAAAAAAGCTATATATTTTCTTGTCGAAAATCTGATATCAATTTTAAAGTTCATTCGTTGATTTTATTGGAATGTAAAAATAAGATTTTGTGTCGGGAAAAAAAGAGAGAGAGAGAGAGATCTCCCGAACCTATCCCACGTATACTAATATATATCGGAAAATAAATCTTATTCATATTTAAGTTCATTTTTTTCCAATCATTTTTTTTACTGAACCATCACTCCAGCATAGGTTATAAAATTATATCTAATATATTATTTTGGGTATCAAAGAAATGAATTTGAATTCGATAATAAATTGAGTTTCTGTTTGCGCAATTTTTATGCGCGAAGAAAGAGAAACGTGTAAAGAAAGAGAAACGTGTAAGGTTCAAACCTCCTGAGACAAAGTCCCAGCAATGAGTATTTGATTAAGTGAATAAGCCTCCAAAGGACGCAAGCACACAAATTACAGTCCTAAAAGTTATGAAACCAAGAAATAAAAAATATGCTCGTTAGAGTCTTCATTTGATCGGAGATTTTTTTCTCTTTGTACGAGTGAGTTTTTATAGTGAAGCTTGTAAACAGCTTGGGCAGTTCCAGTAACTCCCTGCAACTGCTGGATCATGTCTTCAACCGTTGAGCTGTGCGTCACAACTGCTTGATCGTGGAGGGAAAAACTGCTTAACTGCTGTAATCGTGGGATCAACTGCATCACGTGTTCTCGTTCTAATCGCTGCTTCGGTCGTCCTGAGTTCTTTGTCGCTCTTGCCTTCGTCGCCCTTCTTGCTTTCGTCCTTTACTCATTCGTTCTAGGGCGATTTCGCTCTAGGGTGACTTTCTTTTGTCAACAGTTTATTACTTAGATTTTTATAAATTATGATCGATAGTTATTAGATAATAATTTATTTGTTACTGAATCCTAATCGATCTTATATTATTATTGCACGTGTGGCAGTAGAATATGAAAAATTTATCACAGTTCAACTTAACACTGGATCATAATTAGAAAGAAGCGAAGGAAATTATGATGATGCATTTTTAGCATAATCTTTGGTCTCATGCTCATGCCCTTAAAGCCTCAAAGGCAAGCTAGATCTGGTTCAATAGGCCGCAACAGAGACAGTTGATAGGCATCAGATTGAAATTGGTGAGTCCTTTTAGTTACAAGTAAAGCAAGTAATGATGTGTTATAATACAAGGAGTCCAAGTACAACAAGGCAACCAAATCCAAGAGTGGTCAGAATATGTGGGTCAATTCCTTTCCTTAGAACTGTACTTAAGAGTTTCCTTCCTCATACGGATCGTCCAATAATTCATTTGGTGTCCCAGATTTTTGGATTCAAACCATATAGTGCACAACTATAAAATATCATGTCTTGGTATGTTTAGAAGGACCTAACTTGAATTCAAGTATGAAGAGTTCTTGAGAAATTGGTGAGAGTATTATTCTTTAGAGATTTTGTAATCTTTCCTTTTTTCCCTTGGTATGTGTTGATGGTGGTTTTTCACCCCGTTCAAGGTTCGAATACCGATGAGGGATATAATGAGTATTATACTTAGCTCAAAATGGATAATAAAGGCCTAAGAGCCTGGAGAGAGACGGAGGTTTGGTAGAGGGGCTTGACCTTGTGATACTAAGAAGTTCTCCCAAGGACAGAGCGTATTAAGGATGAACTGAGTTATCATGGTGACCTGGCCTAATGAAGGAATGATGGATTTGGGGTTATTAGAGAATTTATTGAACCAGACCCGATAAGGTCTATGCATAGTAACTCGACCTGGTTGAGAAAGTTAGAGGGAGCTTTGAAAAGTATCATATGCCTCTGTATGCCGACCCGAGGAATGACGATGGGATCTCAGGCCAACCTGTATTACAGACATATGACGTATGCCTTATGTGAGAAGATTAGCTTATAAAGGTCTAGAGCATATGACGTATGCTCTATCTATGAGTTTGGGCTTCTATAAGGCTAATGATGACAGAAGTCGATCGACGACTCTCATTGGAGGAAGATTCTGCCAACTATTCATAGAACGAAACAATACCAGAGCAGTTGAATCATATGTTGTCACATCGATAAAGTGTGTATCAGTGGTTAAAAAGTTGTAATGATGAGTTTTTGCTGATAGGGGTGGTTGAACCCAATGGAAGTACAACTGTTTGTTGAGTGGTTGGGGAAAGCAATATAGGGGCAGTGATGGCCTAATGACGACAGCTGACATCACCGGTTGGTAGAATAGTGGATTTGGAAATTTATATAAAGGGGTTGAAGATTCAGATTTAAGAGTTTGCAAATTTTGTATCTCACAACTTCTAGAGAGCTTGAAAGTTAGAAGTTAGTGATATAGAGAGAAAGCGGGTCAGCACCCGACCACCTGGGATATTTATACCGGGCTTGGTGTAAGACACGATGTGCTTATTTTTGTATTCTTGTATGCCCCCACTTGTAGGTTAGGTCGGTTTAGACCCCGAGCAAAAATAAAATACAACATCTTTCTCTTGTAGACGTAGGTTGGAGCCACTATATACTTAACCACGTAAATTATAGTCTTTGTGTTTTTCTTATATGCTTGCTAAATTTAATTTTGATTCCCTATTAACCTAACAAATTTATTGCTAATGGAGGTTTATTCGAGGGGTTAATTTCTCATATTACCTTTCGAACGAAAAACAACCATCAACAGTTGGTGCCGTCTGTGAGGATCGGTACAAAAGATAACAAACACACTAAGATGATGGCAGAAAATGATAGAGCTTTGGATACTTTAATGATGGAGTGGATGGAAAATATGGAAGAGAACTTGTGGTTAGAAAGATAGAATGCATGAAAAGAAAGGGAGGTAACACATGCCTTCATGAAAACTATGATGGAGAAGATATAGAAGTTGGAAAAGAAAACATGAGAGCAGGCACAAGCGGGCCTCAATAGAAGGAGTGAAGAGATTGTCAGTGGGATGATGATAGCCAGTGTGGAATGAGATCGATAAATTGAGAGAAAGAATACTTATAAGGTGAGATAAGTGGTTGTGGTTAGTGCCGCACCTATAGAGGAGCCCTGGGAGGAAGATAACCATAGGCGAACCCCATAATCATCCAGTAACAGCCATTATTTTGGGAAAAATGATTTAGGGCGGTATCCAGAAGGAGGGCGTAGAGCTCCCAATGGTAGGAGATACCATGCTCGGAGAAATGAGTATGAGGAAGCCTTCAGTCGAGGGCAGGAGAACACCGAGAGCCACTTGATGGACTGGTTTCAGAAGGAGTAAGAAAGTGGGAGAAGAACACGCAAGGAGGTGTTTGGGACAACCAAGACATAGAGATACCATCCAATTTCACCAAGGATGTGTTGGAGTGGAGTTTCCGAGGAGGTTCTTTATGCCTACGATGGACATCTACAAGGGTAGCATAGACCGTAAGTCTCATATTGAAAAATTTATCTTGCTAATGGAGATTCATGGCATGGTCGTGTTGGGGATATGCCCTATAACTAATCATGTTATGGGGTTTATGAGTATTATCCTTATGTAAATATAATCTTCTAATTAGTCGTAAATTAGTTTACGATTAATATAATGACAATCTTATAACATTTTGCATATGTTCAGTTGCTATCACATATGATGAGCGGAAAATATATCACTATTTACCTCCCTTTTGACCTAATATTTTGTTTAATTTCTCAGATTTTATGAATATTTTGATGTGTTTTTGTGTATTTTGCAGATAAATAAAGTTTTGGGACTCAATGGAATCAACTTGGGACTAAAACAGTGAAAAACAGACAAAAAAGGCAAAATTGGCATTTCGCGTCGCGACGCGCACACCTTCTGCTTCGCGATGCGCGTTACGACACGTCATATTTAATATTCTACCGACACTCATCATCGTCACCTTCTGCATCAACATGATGTCAGTGTCTCGACGTTAAGCCTTCACACGTCGCGACTCCGAGCCAATAATTCAGCTGCCAACAGTCACGTGCCATGTGTCATCATCTCGCCAAAGCCGCGTACACGTGTCAAGCATCAATGGTGTGTCGCTTAAGCACTTTGCCTCGTGATGCGCAGACCGAATTGGGTAACACTGACAATTTCTATATTATAATAAAGTGAGATTTCTACATTTGAAATATTAAAGGTGGATCCCCTACCCTCAGTATTTTATTTTTATTCTACGGAAGTGATGAAATATAATATTCACGAGTTTAATAATTGATTTAATTATATTATATGTGATACTTTGGCTTGTTTATTGAATCTTTAGCTTAATGCTTCTTGTTGTCTGATCAACAATAAGACTGATGAGGTAAACTTAAAATGAACTTGACAAAGAGATTTTAGGTTTCAGCCTTAGAATAATAGCTCACGATCTCACCTTAGGGTAGATTTCTTAAGGTAGATTTCCTTCCAAGATAGACTTATACTTATCGGGTGTGGATAGCCACAATTGGAATTTGATCTTAATGAATTCAAAGTTTATTGGTTAACATAGGAATATAGTTAATTGGGTTACTTTGGGTGTTCGCATCTGACCATCGACAGAGGCTTTTGCAAAACTTCGTGTTCCAGGTTAACAAACTAATTTATTACACATGTATAGGAGAATCAATTCATCATTAGAGTAATATTAGGTGGATTCACAACCCTAGAAGTTTACTTTATTATTATTTTCCTTTGTTTGTATTTTTATTTATTTATTTAGAAAATCCACATTCAACCAACCAATCAATCAATCATTCACTTTTCATCCTAATTAGATACATGTAAACATTTAGCATCAATAATTAATAATAACAATAGAAATTAAGTCCTCGTGGGATCGATATTTTTATACTACTTAAGCGGTATATGCTCTTGCGTAACGTGTATAATTTCACCGATCAAGTTTTTGGCACCGTTGCCGGTGACTTATTTTTCTTGCGTTATTAATTTTGTAGCTATCTATTTCACTTGTATCTAATTTTCTTTATTTTTATCTATAATTTTTATTTCTTTCTTTTATTTTTCAGGTGGTTGAAAATGGATCATTACTGTGCGATGGAAGAATTACGAGCTTTACGAGGTGAAGAAACACCCCATATCAGGGAGCAGCAGTCCGGTTTTCTGAGGCCTGTTGTCAGCCCAACAACTATCCATGGATGTCAGAGCCAATCAACACCATATTTTTCTCAACCATTTCAGAGATGTGAGATATGTAATAGTAACCACCTTAGCGATCATTGCATGTATAACTACAATTCATGGTGGCAGAGCTATCAGAGACCTTCATTTACAGAACCATCATATTTCACTGACACTCATTTTCCATCTTATCCACCATCAACTTATGATCCTCATCAAGAACCAGAACCATCATAGATTAGACAGTTGATGGACATGCTCAAGAAATGGGAAGCTAAACTTGATGTATTGGCTGACATGTTTCAGAGTCAAATAGAAACTTCTCAGAGAATGACAACAACTATACAGAGAATGACAGATCAAGTGAGACAATTAATAGAAAATCAGAGATACATACCTCACAGAACCTTTTCAGATGACACTGACGAAGCCTTCGAGTACCAAAGATTTCACGATGACTCCTTAACATGTGAGGACACTGAGGTAGAGGTATCAGTTCAGGAGCTCGAACAAGCAGAGTTTCAATTTGATCTGGATAATTCTTTGGTCGCTGATTGTATTTGTGAGGAGAAATAAATAGAAGAGCTACCTGAACCGTTCATACCAACCATAAAGGATGAAAGCTTACAAACAAACATATCTATACGTCTTCAGATTGACACTTTTGGAGTATGCATTACACAAATGAAAGCAGAAGAGCTTAACGAAGAAATTCTAAAATACATATGTGAAGAAAAGTTGGAGCAAGATGAATGAAAAATGGAGGAGCAAGTGTCTGACCACATTGAAAATCTCAATACTTCAGGAGAAACATCACTGTATTATGGAGTACACATCGAGGACACCGCCTAGAAGCTTGACAGAATGGTACACCCATCCAAAGTCAAGCAACATACGAGACCTCCTGATTTTATTTCTTTATTTTCAGGAACAATGGAGACAAAGTTTAAAAATGTGCCACAAGCACTGAATGAGCCAAAAATATTTTGGTCACCTCATCATTGGAAGAGACCGTTCAAAAGCAATGCTCATGGGATTATCCTCAATCAGACGTCTAAAATCAAGCTGAAACCTTCTTGACGGATGAACTTCAATCACGTCTGGTTGAAGACGTAAAATTTAGCGTTAGTAGGGAGGCAACCCATGCAATTTTTATTATTATTGTAATTTCTATTTTCATTTTTTGTGTACACATGTTGTAGAGTTTTTAATTTTGTTTGTTATTTTTGTAGGGAAAAACACAAATGAAGCATTTAAGTCAGAGCAAGACAAAAGGAATGGTGTTTAACAGTTACAAAGATAATATTTAATTCATTGGTGATGGTTGAGTAAGGAATGGATTCTTGAGACGCATCCTAATGTATATATATATATATATATATATTCAAGCGAGTCGCATATTGGGTACACAATTTTATTGCCTTAAATAATTGCTTTGATTTACTTTTCTAATGTGATTTCCTTTATTTTCACCGACATGATCCAAATTTTTTGAGTTTCATGATTTATTTACTGTTTAGCTAATAATTATCATTTGGCAGGTACTAATGCTATTATTACTCACCCTTTTTTAGGATCTATAAATTTAGCATGTCATTGCACTCTTGTAGACATCCAGAATTGAGAAATAAATATTTAAAAAAATAGAAGCAACTTCAAGAAGACGAGTTGTTAACATCTGTGTTTTGCGGTACTAGTTCTGGTTTTAAACCAGAATTCGTAGAGGCAGCACAAGAATTGGGTAGAGTCATAACTGAGAGGAATATGCACTAATTATATGGCAGTGACAATCTTGGACTAACGAGGTACGTTTCAAGGGCTGTACATGAAGGAGGTAGTCAAGTTTTAGGAATTATTCCAAAATCTTTGGCGGAGGTAAATCTTATCAGATAATCAAACGGAGAGGAATGCATCGTGCCAAGTATGTTCGAATGACTTGTTGAAATGATTAACCATGCTGATGCATTTATTGCTTTGCCATGTGGCTTAGGCATAATGGAGGAAATTTTCACAGTATTATCTTGGGCGAACTTGAATATACACCAGAAACCAATTGGACTGTTTAACGTTGATGGATTTTTTGACTTCTTTTTTGTGTTTCTTGAAGATGCTAGGAGAAATGGGTTCCTTTCAAAACCCGTAAAAGATTTCCTCTTCACTGTCAGAATAACCAATGATATAATTGAGCAACTCTTAGCCTTTGAACTATAAATTAACCCTATCTTTTCCAAGATAAACTAGTCTGATAATGATCGTGGTAAGAAACGTCAGCTAAATCTGGATCTTAACCTTTAATTTTCTTTTTAGATGTAGAATTCCACGCTAGCTAGGTACTGTCCCCTAAACTTTCATTCTTCTTTTTAAGACATTGGGGACAATGTCTCAATTAGATTTAGGAGTGGGGAATAGCTGACTAGTATCTTGTTTTTATTTTTCTTGTGTTGTTTTTAGTCAAAAATTCAAAAATTTTAGAAAACAATTGTGCTTTTATGTTTTAAATCTGACTAATAAGATGAAATTGTGTTTGAGATAGATGTGTAAAGAATTTCCACTCTTGGGACATATCTCAGCCTATTTCGTAACTAATTAATTTTTATTTATTTCCTTTTGAATTATTTAAATTCGTGAATTCTCCATAATACTGATTAAATTGGATCTTCATATGCTCATTTGACAGGTATTATCAACATGCATGGTAACATATGGACATGGGTCATAAATGAAAAGTTTGTAATATTCAGTGCTATAATTTATTGGAAATAGCACCTAAAAGCGATGGATTAAAAAAAAGAAAAAATTGCATATAAATAATTAACCATGCTTTTACTTAGTAACCGAACATCTTGCCTTAATAAGCAATGATTGTTCGCGCCAAACGAAAAAACCTGAGTTAATAATAATAAAGTTTCTACTTAGTAACCGGACGTCTTACCTCAATAAGCAGTGATTTTTTGCATAAAATAATGGAACTTTTAACATCTGAGATCCGAGTAATTAAGTCCTTATGGATGTCTTAACACCTAGTGCCCTAAAGCTAACTGGTTTAGGAGTCACTGACCCAAAGCTCACTACAAGGATTGAATATGTTATATATATCCATTGCTAAAAATGTGTGAATTCTAATATAACTTTAGGAAAAAAATATTACTCTCTTTTCAATTACACTTATGAATATTGTGGGCACAATTAGTTGATTAATATCTTGTTGGTTGTGTATATAGAGAATGGTAAAAATAATCAGAGAATTTACTTATTTGGTAATTTAGAAAGAAAACAACTATAAACTTGGATAAGAATTTCACTTGTTTAGTCACTAACTTGTTTTGTGTGTTTGATTGTAAATTTGATAGACGTTTGTGGGTATCGTCACTGTAAGCCCTCAGAGACTACAACTCGTCCATTAGAGACACCTAGGGGTTTAAAGGCTTGTTGCATACGCTAAATGCAACCGTGATCCATACGAAAGTGGCTTAGTTTAATTTAGTTATTTATTTCATTTTATTTTGCTGTTTTGCTCGAGGACTGGCAAAATTTTAGGTTTGAGGGTGTGATGAGCAGAAAATATATCATTATTTACTGCCCATTTGACCTAATATTTTGTTTAGTTTCTCGAGTTTTATGAATATTTTGATGTGTTTTTTGTATTTTATAGATAAATAAAATTTTGAGACTCAATGGAATCAAGTTGGGGCTAAAACAACGAAAAACGGACAAAAAGGAAAAAAATGATATTTCGCATTGTGACTTGCCACATTTACTATTCTATCGACACTCGTCATCGCCACGTCATCGACACACGTCATTCCTTGCATCAGCATGACGTCAGCGTCGCGACGTTAAGCCTTCACGCGTCGCGACTCCGAGCGAATAATTCAGCTGCTGATAGTCACTTGCCATGTGTCATCATCTCGCCAAAGCCGCGTACACGTGTCAAGCATCAACGGCGCGTCGCGATGCGCAGAACGAAATGTTGCCTATAAATTGAAGCTGATTTCATTTAGATTTTTCATACTTTCCTTGGTTTCTTGAATAGGAATTAAGGATTGTATCTTTTGTGTGTTATAGTTTTGTAATGTATTTTTATTTTTATTTTTAGTAGTAATAATAGTTTGTGTGTTTTTACTTTCTTTTATGTTTAGTATTTAATTTCTGCTGGGGGAATGGTAAAACCTTTAATATAATAAGACAGATTAATCTCACTTAATTTATAATATGGAAATTGTAATTTAATAATATGGATTAAAGTTGATACCGCCTTAATGGCTGGTTTTATTTATTTGACATAATATGACACCGTCTATATATTCGGTCTTTAGGTGACAAATGATTACCTCCTATATGGCTAGTTTATGGATAAATAATAACACCGCCTTTATGGCTGCTTTGACTTAATTGGGTAACACTGATAATTTCTATATTATAATAAAGTGAGATTTCTACATTTGAAATATTAAAGGTGGATCCCCTAACCCTAGCATTTTATTTTTATTTTAGGGAAGTGATGAAGCATAATATTCACGAGTTTAATAATTGATTTAATTATATTATGTGTGATACTTTGGCTTGTTTATTAAATCTTAAGCTTAATACTTCTTGTTGCGTGATCACCAATAAAATTGATGTGGTAAACTTAAAATGAACTTGACGAAGAGATTTTAGGTTTCAGCCTTAGATTCAATAGCTCACGATCTCACCTTAGCGTAGATTTCTTAAGGTAGATTTCCTTCCAAGATAGATATATACCAATCGGGCGTGGGTATCCACAATTGGAACTTGATCTTAATGAATTCAGAGTTTCTTGGTTAACATAGGAATATAGTTAATTGGGTTACTTTGGGTATTTGCATCTGACAATCGACATAGGCTTTTACATATCTTCATGTTTCAGGTTAACAAACTAATTTATTACACATGTATAGGAGAATCAATTCGTCATTAGAGTAATATTAGGCGGATTCACAACCCTTAGTGTTTTCTTTATTATTAATTTGCTTTGTTTGTATTTTTATTTATTTATTTAGCAAATCCACATTCAACCACCAATCAAGCAATCATTCCCTTATCATCCTAATTAGATACCTGTAAATATTTACCATCAATAATTAATAACAACAGTAGAAATTAAGTCATTGTGGGATCAATATTTTTATACTATTTGAGCGATACATGCGTTTACGTAATGTGTATGATTTCACCGATCAGTATAGTTTATTCAATCGAGACTCTATCTGTAATGGGTTGTAGATATAAATACATAGTTTTGATTTAAATACATCTCAATCTGTTTCTAATTGAGGTGATGTCACCAGGGATGATCACATCATATGATTGGTATGTTTTTGATGCTACCATTGATTAGTAATTTATACTGATATTTGAGTGACGAGTCTCACTTCACAAGAGCATGACCATGCGTAATACGTTTGAGAAATATATTACTGAATATGACCAAGCGCGATGAATCACATGAGTAATTATCTGCAGTCAATGATTCATTGCATAACTATACTAGTGTACCATTAGTCCTTTGACCTGAAACATCATGAATGTCGTCTGTATTGAGACACATTGTTCACTTATATATATTGTACCAGGATCATCACACCTGGTGGAAGAAGCTTGCTGGCAATGTGTCTTAATATATGAGAACAAGTAATCATCGAGATGGAATCTACTAGCTCAGATACTTGAGCTTGAGATCCAATGAGGAAAAATCATACACATGGATTAAGTCTTCGGTTGGAGCACGTAACTTCCGTAAACTTGATTTCCACATAAATATTTCTTTCTGACTAAATAATGATTTTAAATCATTGATGATAAAAGAAGAGATGCAGAAGAATGATCCTAAAAAATACGATGAGACGATATTAGATATAAAATTCTAGAAGATGGCTTTGAGCCATGAAATCCAAAATAGACTTATCAGGTTGGTCATATGTTAATCTGCATGTGGGAATTGTCCGTAATTACCTATTTGGATAGTACTTGATATAACATTTTATTATGACTATTGTAGACGCTGATTTTCACTCCAGGTCTACAATTGAGATTTTGGATAAGGGCACTGGCGATCCTGCAAAACAAAGAATGTAGAGTGAGCGGGAGTACTGCCCACCGGTGTGGTGGGTGCCGGGGGCACTCCGACGCCCAAGTCAGTAAATGAACAAAGGTAGTAATAGATGGAAGGTCAAGGTTATATGCTACCTTGAACTCCGTTGAATGCCGTGAGGGCGGTAAGTGGCAGGAGTGGCGAGCTTGAGAATGTCCCAAAGCTAAGGGTAGGAGAGCTAGAAGTTGGCCCCCCTTCCTCTTGGAGTCATGTTCCTTAAATATCCATGGTATAGTAACGTGTGCCTTTATTGATTGTCTTTTGATTATTTGCCCGTTTAGAACATAGTAACAGTCAACTTAATGAAGTGCCATTACTGCTTGCAGGTTGGAACGGATGGCTTGTGGGTGGCATTAATGAGCCTGGGCGCTACGTGGCTCCTCATTGGGCTTGGGCTTATGAATCTCTAGGCCACTATTCACTTTAATCATCGGGCTTCCTTCTGAGGTAGAAACTTGGGCCTGGAGTAAAAGGACAAAATTGCCCTTGGCGCAAATTTGACCCGTACAGTTTGTCCCCTACTCTCTAAGTCAAGGAGTCCTTGGCTTGGAGAGTATTTGACGCATGGGTCGCGTGGGATGATGTCATATTATGTTGGTGTACTCGAGCGTTGATGCTGCCTTCTGATTGAACCAAACAAATGTCAAGTTATCAACTTGACTCTACAAAAGCCATTGGGGAAGTACCCAATCAATTGGACCCGATGAAGGTTAGAATATTAGTCATACGACATGTGCCTTCCATGTCTACAAGTTGACTCGAAATGAGTCTACAAGGGATGTCCCCAGTCGACTGGACTTGATGAGGCTAGGAAGATAATAGTCATTCGACATGTGTAATCCATGTCTACAACTTGACTCGATATGAGTCTATGGGGGATGTCTCCGGTCGACTGGACTTGATGAAGCCAGGAAGATAATAGTCATTCGGCATGTGTAATTCATGCCTACAACTTGACTCGATATGAGTCTATAAGGGATGTCCCCGGTCGACTGGACTTGATGAAGCCAGGAAGATAATAGTCATTCGACATGTGTAATCCATGTCTACAACTTGACTCGATATGAGTCTATGGGGGATGTCTCCGGTCGACTGGACTTGATGAAGCCAGGAAGATAATAGTCATTCGGCATGTGTAATTCATGCCTACAACTTGACTCGATATGAGTCTATAGGGGATGTCCCCGGTCGACTGGACTTTATGAAGCCAGGAAGATAATAGTCATTCGGCATGTGTAATTCATCGAGTCTATAGGGGATGTCCCCTGGTCGACTGGACTTGATGAGACCAGGAAGTTTATAAGTCATACGACATGTGTAATTCATGTCTACAACTTGACTCGACATGAGTCTATAGGGGATGTTCCCTGGTCGACTGGACTTGATGAGACCAGGAAGTTTATAAGTCATACGACATGTGTAATTCATGTCTACAACTTGACTCGACATGAGTCTATGGGGGATGTCCCCGGTCGACTGGACTTGATGAGTCCAGGAAGGTATAATTCATACGACATGTGTAATCTATGTCTACAAATTGACTCGACATGAGTCTATGGGGGATGTCCCCGGTCGACTGGACTTGATGAGTCCATGAAGGTATAATTCATACGACATGTGTAATCCATGTCTACAAATTGACTCGACATGAGTCTATGGGGGATGTCCCCGGTCGACTGGACTTGATGAGTCCAGGAAGGTATAATTCATACGACATGTGTAATCCATGTCTACAAATTGACTCGACATGAGTCTATGGGGGGTGTCCCCGGTCGACTGGACTTGATGAGTCCAGGAAGGTATAATTCATACGACATGTGTAATCCATGTCTACAAATTGACTCGACATGAGTCTATGGGGGGTGTCCCCGGTCGACTGGACTTGATGAGTCCAGGAAGGTATAATTCATACGACATGTGTAATCCATGTCTACAAATTGACTCGACATGAGTCTATGGGGGGTGTCCCCGGTCGGCTGAACCGGATGAAGGTTCAAGATAGTCTTTACTTTACTTGACCTGATGAAGGTCTATGAGAGTCTTCACTTTATGGAGACCTGATAAATATCCTAGAGTCTTTCATTCTCATACTACTAGAGCTGGAAAGGTCAGGAGACTACGGTCGAATAAAACTAATTTAGGTCCATGAAGCTGTGGTTGATTGAACTTGATGTAAGTCCAATTGAGTCTCCATTCGACTTGACCATGAGACTATCATCGAGTGGTCCCAATGAATGTCCATAAGACACGGTCGTATGAACCTAATGAATGACATCATGAATCTTCACTCTACTAAACTTGAAGAAGGCCCATTGCACTATAGTTATATGGACTTGAAGGATTGTACGAAGGCATAAAGTAACGAGTTCCGCAATGGCTAATGAGGCAATAAAATCCATTGCCAATAACGCAACTACCAAACTTATAATCTATAAGCAAATAGTCATGAGTTTGTTGACCAAAAGTTGAGTGTGAAGACGCTTGCATGTAGTATGGAAAGTAATTGATTCATTTAATTATCACGGACAGCGCCAATTCTAGTAAACATGGGCTTTTGTCTTGGGCCCATTTGCTGGAAAAGGGCTTTGAGTGGTCGCGTGATAGCCACTACTTGTTTCGCCAATACAGAACAAGATTGAATGCTGCAACTTGGGGCCTATAATGCGCGTTTGGAATGAACTTGCCCCTTATACAGTCTCTCGACTTTTGGGTTTTTCTTAAAATGGGCATGTATTTATTTTTAGTCTACTGCTATCAAATACTATTGGGCTTCAATTTTAATTTGGATACTACCGGCAGTCATCTACGACTCATTTGTAAAATTCCTTATAATGTCGAATGAGACTCAAACATGTGAAGTTGTACGTCTAGTTCAATTTTTGTCGTTTGTTGCAGAAAGTCAGTTTATGATGGCTGGTGAACCTATGGAGAAGCAACTTCTTTGGGGTCATACTGCTTGCAATTGAAAAGCACAAATAATGTAGAGAGACGATTGATTCAAGAAGCTTCCTTTGTAGTCGGCGCTTGCTAGGGTTAGGACTCTGGCTCTTTCATGGAGGCTACGATTCTGCCGAAGAATCTAATTTCTACTGTCGAAAGCTCTTCTGTCCACCAATTTGGTCGTGTGCGACACGGGAAGTTGGAATCACGAGTAGCTTTAGTGGCAACGACATCCATGCATCGTTGAACAATTTCAGTGAAGGGAAGAAGAGCTTCACATGATTTAAAGACAACCATGGCGCCGGGGAGACTCGACAGAGCGACTTGAGAGAGGAAATCTGTGGTGCGACTGGCGCCGTTGCCGTCACAATATTTGTCTGTCATTTGAAGATTCTCAGCCGCACATCGCAAAGCTGCAAGGTTACAGACTATGATCTCGGAAGCAGATTCGTATGTCCTCTGACAAGAATTTCCTAGGGTTTCTATCACTCTGCATCATTTCTTATACCTCATGATAGATTTTAATTCATGCACACAATGATCTACACTGACCTTGAATCATCTACTCTTGATCCATATGTGTATCTGCACTTGTTCTACACATACATCGTCAACTGTTAAAGGCTCAACGATTTATGTAATTGGCGGACTTAACAATGATACAGTCTATTGTCTTTTCTTGGACCTACTCAATTTGCAGGCGACATTAGTCGTAGGAGCTGAGCATGTAGCTTTGGCGAGTTGGGCAATTTGTGGGCTATAAGTGTATTGATGCTACTCCGCCTTGTAGCCTCGGTCAATCAAAATACTAATCCTACTCACTGGTGTTTGTCGAGTGGAACACGTATTAATTGCGCGTTGATGTGATGAAAACCAAAACAGTCGATTTGGTGAAGTAGAGACAGAAGCAAATCTGGGAAAATGTATAATATGGCCCACGATTGATGTATGATTGTGATTATGTGCAAGTGGCGTACGTGGTGAATGATATGAGAATGGCTCAAGCTTGATGACTGACTTTTGGCTTTTCAGTTTTGTTCAAGGCATAAGCCCACTCAACATGTGTCTTCTGTATGCCATTCAAGAATAGTACTTATATCTATTGACATTTGGTCGACTAAGAAAATGACGTGGCGCCTGGCCCAATTCATGATTCGTTTTCAATCCGTGGGATGTCTATACTCTGAAAGACCTTTATGAAAGATTGGACCTAATGTGGGTTCATTAGTACGGTCGACTACTCCCGATGTAGGGCCAACATTGTGCTTTATGAAGATTTTCTAGAGGCTACAGGCTACTCCCTATCTAACCTGATGGAGGTCCAAGTGGTTCTCCAGTCCTTATTCTAAAGTCTCGTAGGAGGTCGACTATACCTAATTAAGGCCAATGAGATTTTTTTTATTCTACCGAATGTGATGGAGGGTTTTCTACGTAGTCTGAAGCTAAGGGTTATCCATATATTTCATATAGAGTATAGGTAACAATCGATTAATATCGACTGGAGAAGATGTCAAACCTTCCATATCCTATGGGGCAGACGACATGCTACCAATGTAGCCTGGGAAAGATGATATTTCGTCCATTAATATCCATTACCTAGTTGTAAATTTTTGTGTCGACTTGGACACCCATAGCATACTATGAGTTGTAAAACCAATCATGACATTTATTACATATCCCAATGCCTTTCTAATGTCGACAGGAACATTATTAAAAAGTACAGGCCATACCTGGTAATGTTTGACTGGGGTGTCCATGCCAAGACTTCATTCAGGTTCCGTCGACTTGGATATCCTTCTTATGTCAAACACATTACTTCATCACGAGAGGTAAATGGTAGGGAATATAATCTCATTGAAGGGAAACGCCTTGATCTTGATGTAGGTCAACGAGACCATGGTCGAGTGGAGTCTAGAATTGATGACACTCCATGTTTCCTTTCATGACACCTGGAGGAGATGACAATCCTCTCATGTTGTTTGAAGAAGATGACACAGCCTTTATATCTTACAAAGGAGATTGAGACTCATCTAAGTCGTCTGATGAATATGAAAGTCTTCAAATACATAAAGATATTGATAACGATCCTTCTATATAGTCTGATGCTATCTCGGCTCAGCTTGTCCTTATTGGTAGTCTGAATTCAGGTAGATTGGAGGGAATTGCTTTCTTGAACTCTCGTATTTCCTTTCTCATAGAGGAACTGACTAGTCGTGGTCGGTCTACTGAAGGGATATGGCTTTTTCTTCGGTGATTTTGTGGATGGTCGTCTGATGGTGGATATTCGATTTCCCCATTGTTGAAAGCTTCTAAAAGATCAGGTCAGTTTATTAGGATTGTTGGGGTGACCCGTAGCCTTGGGCCTTTGGGAAGTTGAAGAAATGTGCTCCAATGTTTATAATTATCTTTGAAGGACGGCTAATTTGATGATCATAAAATCTGGAGTCTGGTCGTTGTGTGACGCCTCACAAGTATTAGTGTTTGAAAGGATCGTAGATGGAGAGATCTTTGCATGCTATGAACCGCTAGGGCCCCACGGTGGGCGCCAAATTGTAGACGCTGATTTTCACTCCAGGTCTACAATTGAGATTTTGGATAGGGGCACTGGCGATCCTGCAAAACAAAGAATGTAGAGTGAGCGGGAGTACTGCCCACCGGTGTGGTGGGTACCGGGGGCACTCCGACGCACAAGTCAGTAAATGAACAAATGTAGTAATAGATGGAAGGTCAAGGTTATATGCTACCTTGAACTCCGTTGAATGCCGTGAGGGCGGTAAGTGGCAGGAGTGGCGAGCTTGAGAATGTCCCAAAGCTAAGGGTAGGAGAGCTAGAAGTTGGCCCCCCTTCCTCTTGGAGTCATGTTCCTTAAATATCCATGGTATAGTAACGTGTGCCTTTATTGATTGTTTATTGATTATTTGCCCGTTTAGAACATAGTAACAGTCAACTTAATGAAGTGCCATTACTGCTTGCAGGTTGGAACGGATGGCTTGTGGGTGGCATTAATGAGCCTGGGCGCTACGTGGCTCCTCATTGGGCTTGAGCTTATGAATCTCTAGGCCACTATTCACTTTAATCATCGGGCTTCCTTCTGAGGTAGAAACTTGGGCCTGGAGTAAAAGGACAAAATTGCCCTTGGCCTAAATTTGGCCCGTACAACTATTAGATATGAAAAATGGATGTTTTGACATCATTCCTTGATGTTTCATTGAGGAGACCATATATATGAAATAACATGTAAGGTTTGTTTCAGATAGTTACTGAGATAGTAAAACTGCATAGATCCATATTTAGATTAAAATGAACCTCCAGAAACTGGAACATATGATTCAATGATGCGGTCAAATTATTTAACTTCATCATGAATATTGATGAATCATGGGTCTACGAGAAGGAAATTAACAATGTCGTTCAATTCATTGTATAATATATATGTGATATACTTGCTAAGGGAATTGAAGTGAGCATATTGAATGAGACAAAAATTATGATTGTCTAATGTGTTTTCCCATAAATTTTTACATAGAAATAATACTGAAAATATTCAGTATAGATGACTTAAAGGAAAGTATATTTTCTTACAGACATGGTGTTCATCTCTTTGACATAGATGGGACCTAGACTGAAGTCTAGCATGGGTACATGTGGAGGATTAGTTATGCTCTAGCCATAAGAAATCTCATGTATGTAATTCTATGAACGAGATCTTATATGAGCAATGTTGTAAAAGTTACAAGCATATATCAGACAAATCCTGAAGAGCGACATTTGACTACTGTCAAAAGGAATCCTAAAGTACTTAAGAAGAACTGAGGATTTATTTTTGACTTATGAGAGAGGTAAATTAAGCGTTACACTGACCATGAGTCAGACATGGATGATAGAATATCTACATCAGCGTTATTTTTTCAACACTAATGAAGGAGTTGGTAGTTAGAAGAGTTCCACGCAGACTACTACAAAAAAAGGCTTTATGGAATTCTATGTTCGTAACTGAACACATAATGATTTCTGCCATTATTATTCTAGTAACTTTGTACTGCGATAACAATAAAACTATAGAAACCTAAGTCTTACCAGAGGGATAAATCGATATTCTACTTAAGTATCACTAGATAAGTCAGTTCATAATGGATAAACTACTAATCATGTTTCTAACTTTGTAACAGAAACATTGCAGACCCATTATCTTAGCCTATGGCACAACAACAACTGAATCACCAACTTTCGAAGATAGGTTCCAAGTACCGAAGTGATTGGCTCAAGTGCAAGTGAGAGTTTGTTGGGGGGATATGCCCTATAACCAATCATGTCATAAAACTCATGGGGTATTATCCTTATATGAATATAATATTCTAATTATTCGTAAATTATTTTACGATTCATATAATGGCATTCTTATAACATTTTACATATGTTCAGTTTCTATAACCTAGTTTATGCAAAATATGATCATGTGATGTATTACGTGTCGAGACTCTATCTCCAATTGGTTTTGGATATGAGTACATAGTTTGATTTAAATACATCTGAATCTGTTTTCGGTTGAGGTGATATCATCAGGGATGATCATATCACATGATTGGTATGTTTTTTTATGCTACCATTGATTATTAATTGATACTGAAATTTGGGTGATGAGTCTCACGTCACAGGAGCATGAACATGGTTAATACGTTTGAGAAACACGTTACTGAATGTGACCAAACTTGATGAATCACATGAGCAATTATCCACAGTCAATGATTCATCGTACAACCATACGAGTGTACCACTAGTCCTTTAACCTGAGAGGTCACAAGTGCCATCTGCATTAAGACACATCGTTCATTTATTTATATTGCATTGGGCTCGTCACGTCTGGTGAAAGAAGCTTGCTGGCAATGTGTTCTTAATGTATGAGGACATGTAATCGTCGAGATGGAATCTACTGGCTCAGATACTTGAGCTTGAGATCCAAGGTGTAAATATCATACATGTGGATTAAGTCTTCGGTCGGAGCACATGTCTTCCTTGAACTTGATTTTCAGATACGTACATCTCGTATATGATTGGTTTCCTTATCCTATGATCGAGTTAGGGTCTTGACAACTTCATAGCCCATACTCGATCGGGTGTTGATAGTAGATGGACTTTACTACACATAAATACAACTCACGGAGAACCCATAGGTCACACACATTATAATATAATATCTAGATATTAATTAACTTTACACATGTCTAATTTTGATTTGTACAAGTGTCAAGTTTTTGTCTTTACACATGACACATTTGATTTTGCCAAATGTCAAACTTATTTTTATTTAAATTAAATATTTATTTATTTGTAAATAAATTTAAATATCTAGATATTTATTTTATTTTATTTTGGAAAATTTTGATTCGGCCATTTGTTAAAGTATTATGGTGACACTTGGCACTAACATTTGTTGACAAGTGTCAAGATCTTATTAAATCCACGAAATTTAATATCTGATCAATGATGTGGATTTAATTGAAATACTTTAATTATTTTATTTACTTAATAAAATTAAATATAAGATATTTGATTTTATTAATTATTTAATATTAAGTAAATGTTAAAAATATCTTATTTGTTTTATGCTAACAAATAGGCAATTGACACATGACAGGTAACTTGTTATTTCCTATAGTAAGTTGTTGAAGGTTAAATTGAAGGTAAATTACCTTGTAACTTGCTATTGTAGGTTAAAGTCACTTGGTGACTTAGGTTAATGGTCATTAGGTATATCATGCACAAATTAAATTAAATTCCCTAGCTTACACACATTAGAGAAATTTCGGCCATGGCTATAGTGGGAGAGAAAAATTATTTTCTTCATTTTTCTTAAGTGTTAGAGATGGAATTATAAGATGGAAGTAAAAGAAACTTGTTTCCTTTTTGTTTCCTCTTCAAAGTTCAAACCAAGTTATTTCCTAATCCGTAGGAAATTGATTTAAGCCTTGAATGATCTTTAAAATGAAACTGTAAGATTCGTCAATCGATTCAGTGTGTGAATACGTTTGGAGGCAATAGAGGACGATTCGCTTTATGAATTTTGCTCATGAGAGGTATACTTACTGTAATCTTCTTTATATACATATATATGCTTTTAATTTGATTAAAAGAAAAAAAATAGATTTTAGAAAAGATCCTCTGTAATCTTTTTCCACACAGTTTTTTTGACGACCGTAGCCATGGGAACATGAAATCATTTCTCACCTTCAGATCGGGGAGGCGGTCTGCAATGTATTCCCACTAACCTTGGGGAGATGGGCTAGCTTGTGGTTCAGAAATTTGACTCTATGGAGTATTAGTAGCTTTTTACAGCTAAGAAAGTCATTCGTGGTCCATTTTAAATGAGCATGTGCACCAAGGAAGAGGGTCGGATTGTTGAGGGCAACAAAGCATTAGGATAATGAGCTGCTAAAGGATTTTTAGACCGATACCATATTGTTTTGGACAGATACCATATTGTTGAGGGTGGTTTTTCACCCCGTTGAATGTTCGAATACTGAAGAGGGACAGAATGGGTATTATATTTCGCCTAAAATAGATAATAAAGACCCAATGGCATGGAGAGACAAACATGATTTGGTAGATGGGCATGACCTTATGATACCGAGGAATTCTCCCAGGGATAGAGTGTGTTCAGGATGAAGTGAGTTATCATGCCAACCCGGCCTAATGAAGGAATGATGCATTTTGGGTTATTAGAGAATTTGTTGAACTCCACTCGGTTAGGTCTATGCATAGCAACCCGATCTGGTTGAGAAAGCTAGATGGAGCTTTAACAAGTATCATATGCCTCGATTTGCCAATCTGAGAAATGACGATGGGATCTCAAGCCAACCCGTATTGAAGTCGTATGGCATATGTCCTAAGTGAGGAGATGGGCTTCTAGAGGTCTAAGTTATATGACATATGGCCTACCTAAGAGTTTGAGTTTTTAGAAGTCTAGTGATGATAAAAGTTGATCGACGGCTCTCATTGGAGGAAGATTCTACCAGTTATTCATAGGACGAGACACTAACGGAGCAGTTGAATCATAGGCTGTCGCATCAACAAAGTGTGAAGCAATGGTTAAAAGGTTGTAATAATGGGTTTCTGCTGACAGTGGTGGTTGAACCCAGTGGCAGTACAACTGTTTGTTAAGTGGTAGGGGAAAGCATCATGAGGGCAATGACGACCTGGTGACGATGGCTGACAGCATAAGTTGGTAGAATAGTGGATTTGGAAGCCTATATAAGGGGTTAAAGATTCAGATTCAAGGATTAGTAAATTTTATATCTCACAATTTCTAGAGAAACTGAGAGTTGAAGAATTAGTGATAGAGAGAGAAAGCAGGTTAGCACCCGACCATCTGGGAGATTTTGTATCGGGCTTGTTGTAAGACCCGATGTGCTTATTTTTATATTCTTGTATCCCCCCACTTGTAGCTCGGGTCGATCTTGACCGAGAGCAGAAATAAAATACAACCATTTCTCCCGTGTACTTAGTTCAGAGCTACTCTTCGCCGAACCATGTAAATCATTGTCTTTATATTTTTCTTGTATGCTTGCTAAATTTACTTTTGGTTCCCTATTAACCAAATAAATTTAGGAAATTTATTCGAGAGGTTAATTTCTCACATTATCTTTCGAATGAAAAACAACCGTCAACAGGGACTAATAAAACTCTCCCTATTCTCTCCATGTATGTAGTCAACAGGAACTATGTAACTCTTATGTTCAGTGTTCTTATGATTGAACTTGTTGTTCATATAAATTCTCTCCCTAATAAATAAATTGACATATTAGACAATTAATTATTCAAGAGTATCAGAGTCGAATACTCCATAATTTTTCTCTAAATTTCAGTGGAAATTCTCATAACCACATAAATGGAATTGCCCTATCTTTACGGAAGGTTCGTTATCAGAGTCGAATACTCCATAACCTTAGCTTTCAACTTCATTTTCCCATTTTCATCTCATAAAAAATGTTGCTTTTGTCTAATCACCACAACCGAACAATCACAATGTTATTCATCATAGATACTTTTTATTTTTCATGGCGTACAAAATTTTTGCAACAGTTTAGGGTTCCATTAATTTTAAAATTTTTTTTTTTTCTGGTTATTAAAATCTGGTAACGTAGTACGTCACCACGATACTGGAAGCTTCTTTTACAAGAATCCATGAAAATTAATTTTTGTCCCTCACTTCAACCTCCACCTTGCATGAAGATTTTTTCATTGGGTTGAAAATAATGCTACAATTAACCAGATTCACAAAAAATTATATGTTCATTGTAATATTTCAATAATTTTACCATCTATATATATTTATCGGTACCCACTCATGCATGCACATGTAAGTTGTAACAAGTATCCACTTAGAAACTTTAGTCACAAAGTATATAGTTGCATTGGTGACAATGGTGACTGATCTCTTGTGCTTTAACCATCCAAGCTTCTTGAGTTACAAACCACGTAGGTTTTTGCAGCAAAGAAACCTCCATGGAGCTGCCATGGCTTCCCAGGTCTGCTGTTCAGTGAGCTCTCAAAATTCCCAGTTAACAGTTAACAGACGTTCGGCCAATTACCAGCCACCCATTTGGAATTATGAACTTTTAGAGTCTTTGGAAAGTCAACAAGCTGTAAGTATCCTGTCCAATCAATTACCAATGCTCACGTATATATTTTAAAATGTACGAACGTCTATGTATAAGAATATTTACTTGTCTAAATAGGATCAGGTTTCGTTGTTGTTCTGAATGTGTGCTGAATACCGAAATGTGTGCCTCGTATTGGTCTCATTTGTCTCATAACTATTAAGTCAATGCACCAATAAGTCAAAAGAGCTTTTAATGTGTATTATTGTGTTGTAATTTAACAGGATAACAAGTTGGAGAGGAGGGCAAAGGAGTTAGAGGAGGAGGTGAAATATACGATAAATAATGAAAATGGAGAGATGTTGCCGATTCTTGAACTGATTGATGACATCCAGCGGCTGGGCTTGGGATACCGCTTTGAAAATGAGATAAACAGAGCTTTTCGAAGGATTTTGTCATGGGAAGGATATGATGTCAATGCTCAAAGAAACCTCCATGTGGTTGCTCTCAGATTCAGGTTGCTTAGGCAACATGGTTATCACGTTTCTCAAGGTATAAATTTTAACACGTTTTTTAACTTGATAATATCAACCTGATTTTTTGCATGGGCACGACTTGATTCCATGTCGTTCATGCCATCGCAAGGATGTGGATGGCTTGGATTTAGGTCGTGTGTATGTGAAAACTAAGCTTGTGTGGAACTCCGATCCTTAAATACTCAAAACGTATAAAAGAGTCTCGTTGATGGAGACGCAAAAACACATACTTTAACGAATATCCCCTTTAATCAAATAATTTTACAACTAATTTTTCTATCTTATTAGTTTATAGAGAAAGATATATAATAATATTAAAATTATTTTAGTAATTATTTTCAAATTATGTTTGCTTCTTTAATTTTAAAAGCTCAACAACTTGATAAAAACTACCTATTTTTTACTTCATGAAAATTAGTGTTGACCATTCACCCTCCTACTTGATATCTAAAATTTCATATAACAGCTGCTGTGGATTAAAGGACACAGTATGTACTCAATTCCTATCATATCCTTCAATGATATTTTTAACTACTAATATTTCACCATATGTTAGTTTGAAAAAAAAGATGCATATATAACAATCTTGTGACCTACAGATGTCTTCAAGACATTCATGGACTCTGAAGGAAAGTTCATGGAAACCCTTCACAAGGATGTCAAAGGAGTGTTAAGTTTGTATGAGGCATCATTTCTTGCCTTTGAAGGAGAAGACATTTTAGATGAGGCCCTAACATTTTCAAGAACACATCTTAATCAACTTAAACCAAAGATAGATCACATGACATCCATGTCAGAACTACTAATTAGCCACTCATTGGAGCTTCCATGGCATTATAGAATGAGAAGGTTGGAAGCACGGTGGCATATTGAAGCATACGGTAAATTCAAAGACTCAAATTGCATGCTACTTAATGAACTTGCAAAGCTTGATTTCAACAGAGTGCAATCACTATACCAAAGAGAGATTAAAGACATGTCAAGGTTTGTTTAAAATATATATGCACAAAATTAAGAAACTTGTGTGATGGCTTTAATGTCATATTAAGATTAATTTGGTTTCTTAATTTGATCTGTCAAATTAGGTGGTGGAGGAAAATTGATCTGGCAGAGAAGTTGGAGTTTGCCAGGGATAGGCTGATGGAATGCTTCATTTGGAGTGTTGGAATTGTTCCTAAACCACAAGATAGTAATTGCCGAAGAGCGCTAACAAAAGTGGCAGCGTTTGTAACTACCATTGATGACATCTATGATGTATATGGCACTTTAGATGAATTGGAGCTTTTTACAGATGCCATTGAAAGGTTTGTACAAATTCTTAAGACCATATTAAAAGAGATCGCAGAAAAGTCCTAATTCGATTGGAATTTGATACTATTTTTCGTCTGAATAACAATCGGGTCAGAATTCGTAGTGATTTTGTATCTCGAATTCCAATCGAGATTCCTAAACTATCAGACATAAAATCAGGAAGATATTTCACCCGATTCAAAAATCATTAGGGGTATCTTCCTGAATCTATAATCGAGACGAAACAGAAATTGACAAATCTCTATTTGTCCCCATTCATTGCCATTTCATAAATTCGATTGCTTAATGATATTGTCGTCACTTGTGATCAGATGGGATATCAATGCTGTGAATGATCTTCCAGACTATATGAAGTTGATCTTCCTGGCTCTGTATAACACTGTCAATGAGATGGCTTATGACATATTCAAACGACATGGACAAATCATCATTCCTCACCTCACAAAAGCGGTATTTAATTAGCATTAAATGTTTGGTTTTCGGCACTTATTTAAATTTAATTTTAATTTATCACATCTAACTAACTTTTGATATTGTTGATTGATCCAGTGGGCTGATTTGTGCAAATCATTTTTACAAGAAGCAAAATGGAGTTACAACAAATACACCCCAACATTTGAGGAGTATCTTGACAATGCTTGGCTATCATCATCTGGGGGACTTGTCTTAGTTCATTCATACTTTCTATTGAGTCAAAATATTACCAATAAAGCACTTGAGGCCTTAGAAAATTACCATAATCTCATGCGCTGGCCCTCCATAATTTTCCGACTTTGCAATGATTTGGCTACCTCAAAGGTATGATTTGAATCCATCTAGTGGATAAGGTTCTTGTTGTAATATTTCAGGCCCGTCCAACCTATCATGATTTTATTATTATGCTTTATATATAATCTAAAACACGTCTATTAGGTTACAGAAACTCATGGTTTATAAAATAGTTTAAAACAAAGAAGAATAAAATAAAAATCATATTATAAACATATACATTCAAACATTGTTAGTAAGACGCTAGCGAGGAGAAGTCTTAAACTAGCATATAAATCATGAGATACCCTTAATTTTAGTAGACATATTTTGGGTTGCAAAGCTCATTAACCAAACAGCGACGGACTGTGTGTCGAAAACGGATAATATCTACTCAGTTGGTGGGTCTGGACTGTTTCACACGCTAATAAGATTTGGAAAAAGTCATAATGTACATAATCCTTATCTCTGTTGTTTCACAGATAGACTGTTTTCTGTATTTGAATCTGTCACATAAAGACATTATATCAATGCCTTATTAGATTCTCTAATTGCTTTGCAGGCTGAATTGGAGAGAGGTGAAACTATGAGTTCAATACTATGTTACAGGCAAGAAACCGGCTTGTCCGAGGAAGTTGCTCGACAACATTTAAGTGACATGATTGACAGTTGCTGGAAGAAAATGAACAAGGAAAGGGTCGATGGTCAGCATCCATCTGATGAACTTTTTGTGGAAACAGCTTATAATCTTGCTCGGATAGCTCAATGCATGTACCAGTATGGAGATGGTCATGGAGCTCCAGATTCCAGGGATAAGAAAAGGGTTCTATCATTAGTTGTTGAGCCCGTTTCACTCATGGAAAGCATTGATAATGGCGGCCTCGTGTATAATTAGTTAACGATATAATAGAATGGATAAAGAGAGAGGTTGAGTAGGACATGCAATGTCAATATGACCATCTTGTAAGATAAATTAGTAACTTACTTAAATGTCTTGTAAGTTTGTATTTGAAATATTTAGTTATGATAAAAAAAATTAATTTTTAGTTTTAACGCAGCATAATTATTTTAACATGTTTCATTTGTTAATTATATAGTTTCGATCGGATCAGTAATAATATAAACATTACATGCCTTGGAATTATAAGAGGAGTGTCGTCTAAGCAAAATGCTCAAAGTTCCTAATCCTTTGCCTGGTTTGTAACCATTAACCAGTTTCTTAGGGATTAGCATCTTCTATATATACAAGTTAATTTCTTGTTCGTTACGGCACCTATATATGACTTTTATGCAATGGAGAGACAAATGAACATGCGCCAAATGAATTCATTCATGCCACATTAAGTATTGGACCCCTCTTGACACTTAATGATGAACAAAACGAACCGCCCCTTTTTCTTTGAGCCATCTGAATTCAAAACTGAATCTTCTTGATACTTCATGCCAATTAATTTCTGGAAACAAACAATGAAACTGAATACATTCACTATCCAATGATCTGTCAACACAAAGATTCCGCAATAAACAAAGTATAGGAATGGTCCTAATGTATGCAACGTCAAAAACTCGTGACCGAGCAAATTCGAAGTTAATATTTGATCATCACGCTGAATGCTGTTATTATATTATATAAATTTTGCATGGTTAAGACTTACGGTGCTTCAATTTTTGCTAATGATTCTTATCTAGAACTCCTACTAAAAGACAAAAGGCAAAAAGAACAATGAAATGATATTGATGAAACATATTCAGCCTTTTGAGTCACCCAAAAAAAAAAAAAAATGGCCTTCATGCAGAGGAAATGCCACATTTGCGTTACAGCTTCAGCATAATGTGAGGGTGACTTGTAGAAAAGGACTACACATCTGTGTGGCCAATCTTACACAGAACACTACAGAGAATAAAAAGAATAAACCGCTGCTACTCATGATAAAAGCATACAAAAGTTTTCCTACTTTGTCTGTGACTGTACAAGCTGAGTCTCAATATTTCATAAGATCCAACAAAACCCACCCACCTTTAGATTTTCAGAAAAATGTAAGAAAAGCTGTATACATCTATGAGAAAATTAATATACTTGTGACAAAAGTTATGTGAAATTTCTATCATGAACAAAGCTTGGGTAAGGACCTGGCATTGCTATGGCTTGAGACTTTTGATTTCATGATTTTTGCCATTTGGGTTTGCATTTTCCGACAAACTTTCTCCAATTCCACAACCCGGCATTGCATTCCTTGCAAACGTGCTCTGAGCTTCTCATTATCAGCAGAAAAATCGGGTTTCCCTGCATATAGAACAATTTGTTCATCGTGTTCATCTTTCTGACCCTTGTTTTCAGTTTCGGTGAAGCCACAAGGTGATTCTTCATGGAATTTGTAATTATTTGTGGTATGGAGTAAGTTTTTGAGCTTCAATTGTTGCGAGACAAGAGCCTGGACTGCTGATGTTGATGGAAATTTTGCATTCTGAGAAAGGTGCAAGCAAGCTTCAGCTGAGAGCTTCTCATAGTTAAGAGCACAACAAATCTTTATCTTCTCTTCTTGTGACAATCCTGCGTGCAACTGTTTAAAACAAGATTCAATTCAAAAATTCACAAGGACACGATGTAATAGAATTAACTTGCTTGGCCATTTCATTTTAAAGCCATAACCAACTTAAAATAGATCTCTTGAATGCAAAGTAGTACCTCAAAATACAAGTCGATGGCACGGTACATTTCATCATGAGACTTCCTGGCTGAATCTGGCAGGGCCATGGCAAGAGCCAGGAACTTTGAAGGCTTTAAGCAAGGATCCGGAGCCACTTCTGCCATATACAAATCCATCAAGCTAGCAACTTTCTTCACTAGCAACAAAGATACCTGACAACCTCTACCCATAAATGCTTTAAAAAACCTAAGAACAAGATTCACATCATATAAGTAATTTGTCCCATATGGAGATGGAATGAGTAGATTGTCTAGAGTAGCTTGATCCATCTGATAGCCTATCATACTCTCCAACTTGCTCCGGCTACTTTTGCTTATGTGCAAACTCAGAGCAACACGAAGAACCCCAAATAAACTCTTGCAGGAAACAGAGTTCTGGTCAAGAGTACAAAGAATATCAATGACAGTTTCTACAATTCTGCGCTTCTCGGATATTGTGGCAGTATAGGACTTTGATTTCTGGTAGAAAAGGATGAACTTACATATAATAACATGATCAAGCTTTCGTGAGACCATGGAGTTTATCACCATTTCAACCAAATTAGGACTTAAAAATAAAACATCTTCAAACCACCATGTTGCTCGAGTGAAACTGTTCTTTAAACTCTCAGTGCTTCTTGTGTCAGTAGAGAACCGTAACCCAGAGCTATCTGGGGACGAAGTTGATGCACAAGGACTTGCTTCACTAGTCAAAGCCAGCCTCCCAACTAAAGAATCCAGGCATCTTTCAAGTACACCTGAAGAATTTGCAGCCGGAAGAAAATCTTGGCACTGCTTCAAAGCAATCAAAAGCTCTTGCCACGTCCAATAGTTGATCTTTTCAAAAGATTTCTCTGTTTGCTCCAACAAATTTTGCTTTTCAGAAGCAGAACTGTTCATCTCCATAAATAGTGCAGCACAATGTAGGAAGGAAATATTGGAAGGAGTTACATCAAATCTGCCATTGTTGTAACAAAACTTTAACATAAGCTCAAAACTCTCTGCTCCACCAGGAAAGTCATGGAATATCACCTTAAGATGTTTCTTACTACCAATTGATTTGCCAAATAACTTGCTTAATCTACCCGAATATGAAGCAATAATCTTCTGCAAATAGCCATGAAGAAAAAATAAAGAGTTACATGTTTTAAAAAATAAATTAAGTAATTAACCCACAAATTCTACCTAAAAATATCAACGTAAAGATTCTTGAACAATCAACTACTACCTAACATTATTTTCTTAATAATGACAAAGCTAGAACAAAGAAGAATTCAAGTAATGAAGCTTCAACCCAACTAACAAATAATTGAGGCAATTTAAGACCATTCCAAATCGTTTTTACTGTGAAACCTTTCAAGTGCCTAAAATCAACCGAAAGATTTATATACAATAATGAATGAACTCATTAAATTAAACATGGTTAAAAGAACAGGGAACAAATTACAAGACTGTAAGAATCATGACACTTTCACTTTTAAAAAATTTCATACTTCACACACAGAGACACAAGAAAAACACACATTAGATAGAAACCCAGAAGATGCAAAGCAAAACAACTACAACATCATACCTTGTCCAACATGAAAGTCTCTTCCCCATTAACATCCACTTCAAGATCACAGCAAACCGCCATGACTCATCCAAATGAACAAACCCACCTCAAAACAAGAGTCTTTGTAAAAAAATTAAAAATGAAGAAAAAGATGAGATTTTTTTAACGACCCAACAGAGACAAATGGGTGAAGAGGCCAAGTGGGATGTGAGGAGGAGCATAGAGGGTGAAAGGAATCATATTATGACATACGCAACAAGACACAGGAAAAAAAAAATGGCAGCTTCAAAACCTGCTTTTGGGTTCTGCAAATAAGCTCACAATTAGCAGTCAACTTTAGTTGCAGAAGCAATGTGGTGGGTTCTCAACTAAGGTATATTAACAATACAAAGACAAGACTCATATAGAATCAACAGGCTGTATAAAGACAAGAAAAATAGATAAATAAAAATGTATAATAATTAATAAACTATGTGAAGTAAACTAAAAACAGTTGTTGTGTGACCCCCACTATAAGGCTATAACCTCTATCCATATGACATTCTTGGCTAAAGAAATAAATTATCTTGTTAGTTGATGAGAAAAGATATTTGATCAAGATATAAATTTCTTAAATTTACAAAATAAATAAATAAATAAATAATTGCCCTCCCTGCTTTTGTTCAAATATTACTTTTAGATTATTGTTTTTGGTAAACTATAACATGTTAAACCAATTAATGGCAGGTTATAGAAAAGGCGAAAGTAATTGGGATTTTGTGAGGGTGAGATTTTTTTTTTTTTTTTTTTTAAAGATAAATGAAAATTTTCATCAACAGCACTACAAATAATGTAAATACACGATCATTTCTGATGTATACAATAAATAGGTTTAACCTAAAACTCAAGTTTAATTAGGACAAAACCTACTAAGATAGAACAATACCACTACTTTATGTTCCGTTATGGTAGAATCTAAGCTTAGAATTGAAGTTTTTTTTTTTTTTTTGATGGGTTGCTTCTAGGGTGGCACAAATCCTTGCGAGAATTGGGGTCCGTTGGATTCCGATAAATTAGGGGCGGATAATGAGACAATTTTATATATTCGTTAGCTGGATGAATCAGTTACGAGTATCGTCATCTCTGTATAAATTATGACCCGCGTGCACAGTACTTTAAGACTAGGTAATATAAAAATTTTATATAACAAACCAAATATAAATATTGACGTCTTGTATCATACCCGATCTTACATCCCTAAAATTTGCTTCGCTCTTATTCCATTTTCATCACCACCAAGCCATGTTATTTTATTCTTTTACAATTTTTTGTTAACCTAAAAACAAACGAAATGTGCTGATGGTAAAAGACTGAATTGCCCATTTGGGTCTTTTGTTTGGAGACAGACGTTGGGCCACAATCTTTCTGTTGGACCCACTGAAAGATCAATATTTGTGGTGGTTACTAATTTGATCCCCTAATTTAAGAAAGAGGTTTTACTTTCATTGTGTTATTTCTTTGGGGGGGTCAAATTTTGTGATAAAATTGGTTCTGATTTTTAAGATGCAGAGCTGGTGACGATGTATCAAGTTGCTGCTGCTGGGTAGGAGTGGCAGAAAAGTTCTAGTGTAACTCACCCTGATCCCGACGGGCTTTAGTCTTGTCCGATGTCAAATTTCAAAGGCCAGCCGGGTTTAGGCAAATCTAAAGTAACGAAGCTCAAGTCCATGTTTCTAAAGATTTATTATGAGGATCTTCTAATTTTTCTTGGTTATCATTGGCAATATTTTCAATCTCGTTGTGGGTTTTACGTGCTTTTTTTCGTAGGATTTGTATTATAAAAAAAATTTGAGCCTAGCTAGGTTCTGTTTTTATATAAAAAATATATTTTTAATTATATAAATTAATTTTAATTCTAAATACATACATTATAATTAAAATTTTAATGTCTAGTCTAAAAGAAACAGTACTCAAAATATTGAATTTTTTTTAAGTATTCAAAAATTCAAAAATTAATTATTTTTTCAAACAAAAAATAATTTTAAAAAAAAAAGACAGATCCGATAAAATCTGAGTACGAATCGGGTTTGGCAAAGTTAGGACCAACCCGACCTGTTACCACTCGTTGGGTCAACTCAATTCGACGGCTAGGATTGATTTGGAATTTGGGAGGATGACCGGCGTAAACACACACGTATAACGCAAGCGCACGTATCGTTCAAGTAGTATAAAAATATCGATCCAACGATGACTTAATTTCTACTGTTGTTATTAATTATTGATACTATTTATTTACAAATATCTAATTAAGGGTGCAGAGAATGATTGTTTGATTGGTTGAAAGTGGTTTTACAAAATAAATAAATAAATAAATAAATAAAAAGACAAAAGAAAATACTAAGGAAAATAACAAAAGACACAAAGATCTAGGGTTGTGAATCCTTCTAATATCTTTTAAAAAATGAAGTGATTATTTTATGTTTGTGTAATAAATCAGTTTACTAACCTGGAACACTAAATTATGTAAAAGCCTCTTCCGATGGTCAGACACAAATACACAGTTTAACCCAATTGAACCATATGTCTATGTCAACCAAATTATCTGGATTCTTTAAGTTTAAGTTCCAATTATGGCTACCCCCGCCCGACAGGTATATTCATATCCTGTAAGGAAATCTATTAAAGGGTTATCTATCCTCAAGGAAGATCGTGGGCTATTAAGTCTAAGGCTGAAACCTAAAATCCCTATGTCTAGTTCATTTTAGATTTATCACATCAATCTTATTGGTGATCAGACAACAAGAAGCATTAAACTTAAAACTTAATAAGTAAACCTTTAAATTACCCAAACTATAAAATAACCCCTTATAAACCGGTGATATTAGAATTCATCACAACCCCAGATAACTAACACATAATTAGGGCTAGTAACAACTTAAAAGTAAAAGACATAAAGTAAAAATACTGAAAAGTAAAAAACATAAAGTAAAACTGAAAAGTAAAATAAAATAAAATGCTAAGGTAAAAGGAATTACTTTTACTACTACTAATTTAGATATCTCCCATAAAATAATATATAAATTTGTGATTCTTTTTCCAACCAGCCATATAGGCGGTAACCTGATTAAGTCAAATTAAGTCCAACCAGCCATAAAGGCGGAATCAAAATTTAAATTACCAACCGACCAATCTGGCGGTATCCTTTTTAAGTCAATATTTTAAATAGTGAATATATTATTTTTAAGGGAGATTAATCTAAATAGTAACAGTAAAAGAATTACCTTTCACCCTAGCTGGAGAAGTTACCTCCTCATGGTAAATAGTAAAAACTGTAAAAAGTAAAAAGTAAAAATTAAATTACTATTATCACAAAACGTAATTAAAATTATTTACAAAACTAAAAATTAAAAAACTAAAAAACTAAAAACTAAAGAATTTAGAGAGAGAAACTCTCTCTTTAGATAGAATATAAGAGAGAGAGTGGTGCCTTCAATTCTGAAATCTCGAGCTCAATTTATAGGCCTCGGTAGGCTTCCAGCGTCGCGACGCCAGAGCCCTCAGCGTCGCTACGCCAGCTTCTGTCGATGTGGCACGCTTTGGTTCGCCGGTTTGAAGATTCTGGATAAGCTGATAAGGTGACACGTGGCGCGGTGGTTGGGCTTCAATTATTGTGACACGTGGCGGCTTCTGATTGGTCGTTGAGATTCTTATCCGCCACGTGTCAGATAAGGATAGGATATTCAATAATTGATGCTGACGTGGCGATGACGTGGTGGTGAGGTGGCGGTGACGTGGCGACACGTGGGAAAGAGACTGTCGGCACCGTAGAATTGCGACACGTGTCACTTCCTGATTGGCTGATGATGATGTGGCACGACACATGGCAATTTTGACTTGTTGACGTGGCGATGATGACTGTCGGCACCGTAGGATGCTGACACGTGGCATGGCGCATGTTAGCAGATCAGCTGTGATGGTGACACGTGGCACGGCGCATTTTAGCAAAGTCAAACTTTTCTCAGATTCTGATTTGTGGACCCGGCGCATGTTAGTATTGTTCGGCGCATTTTAGACGTCGCGACGCGGAAGGCTTGGCGGCGCGACGCGCTAAAGACCAAAATATCCCTGTTGACGCATTTTTGTCCGTTTTTGCCCCAAATTGCCTCCAATGCTTTCCAAACTTTATTTATCTGCAAAATAATACAAAATACATCAAAACGTTCACAAAACTCAAGAAACTATACAAAATATTATGTTAAATGAGTGGGAATAAGTGATATAAATACCACTCATCAGAGGATGAGATGTAGACATTGATGAGCTCCCCGCATAACATTTTATAAGAAATGAAATAAATATGAGTTATAACTTTAAACCATCTAACTTAAAAAAATTTCCAAAACACCAATAACTCCTTAATTGAATTTACAAGGCTTAAAATCCCCAAAAGTGTGCAAATTAATTTATTTTTGTTGGGAAAATGAACTCACTACAATAATAATACGGAAACAACTATTTCCTTCTTTGTGTGATTAAAATAGATTATGTGCCACAAAATAAATTATCGGAAACTAAACAATCATAGTCAAGATAATTAATGAACACAAGCAACTACAAAATGAGACACCGATATTTTTACGCAGAAAACCCAAATCAGGAAAAACTACGGGACCGTAGTCCAATATAAATTTTCATTAGTAATTACTAGGATTACAACACAAGTTCTTCTCTACAAAAAAACTAAAGGCTCACAACATCAAGAATCCAATATACTTTAGGTGGAGTTTAAAAATGGGCAAGCTTCCAAAACTACTTTCGGTGGATTACTATTCACTTATCGAAATTGTGAGTCTAAGTTTTGCTATAAATACAGAGCTCATTTGTGAGCTTCAAGAATCCCAACAATTAAGGTTCATGCAAAGAAAGCTTAGAGAGTAGTGAGGTTTTTAGTAAAGTTTATTCACTTGTAAATTATATTCTTGTAGCAATAAAAAAAAAATTTCTCATTAAATATTATTCAGTGATCAGAGAATCACAACACTTGGCTCTTAACAACAATATATATTTACAAGTGAGTATCTCAAATATCTATAAAAGAGAGACTAAACATGAAATCAACACCTATGGAAATGAAGAATATGATGTTGGGAACTTACCCTCCGAATATGGGAGAAGATAGAGTCAATTTTACCATTCGATCATCAAATTGAAATTTGAAACCCTAACCCTTAAAATATTTAAGCTCTCGGCACTGTTTCTCTTTTTCTCTATGTCTATCTCTCTTTTTGATTTTACAAATGCTTCATTTTTTAAAACGTGCATAATCACTACCTCATTTTTTAATTAAAGCAAAATTACATGGATAATTTCATCTAAGCCCAAAAAATTATAATAAATTCATAGCTTTATAAACTTTTGGAACTTAGGCTTTTGGCCCCCTAACATGAGGTGGACCCTAAAAATCTCCCCTTCCAACTCATATATGGGGCTACACTAAACCTGCTTTCTTCTTTCAATTTTTCAGGTTCTCTTTAGACAATGCTTTTGTTATCATGTCTAACTCATTCTTAGTTGTATGAATATTCTCAAGCTACATCTCTTTATTTTTAAGCATGTCTCATATCCTATGATACCTCATATCGATGTGCTTGGATATCGAATGATATGTAGAATTCTTTGCCAAGTGAATGACACTCTGACTATCACAGTACACAATATAATTTTCTTATTTGACACTCAACTATTGTAGAAAATTCTTCATCCATGAAGTTTCCTTGCAACCCTCAGTGATTGCAGTATACTCTTCTTCTGTAATAGACAGATCAATACACTTCTGAAGCTTAGACTGCCAAGAAACTGTAGCCTACAAAAGTAAGCAAATATCCTGATATGAATTATCTGGAATCAACATATTCTGCCATGTCTGCATTTGTGTATGCATGTAACATAGGTTTATCACCACCAAAATAAAAAGATGCCTTGGAAGTGCTTCTGAGATATCTGAGAATCCATTTCTCTACTTCCCAGTGCTTTTTGCCCGGATTCAAGAGAAACAGACTAACTACACTAACTGCATGTGCAATATATGGTCTAGTGCAAACCATGACATACACCAAACTGCCAACTGCTAAAGCATACAAAACTACTCTGATTTCTTGCTTCTCTTTTTTAGTTTTAGGACATTGTTGTGAACTAAGCTTGAAATGAACTACAAGCAGAGACCAAGTAGATTTTGACTTATCCATGTTAAATCTTTCAAGAACCATTTCAACATATGCTTCTTGAGATAACCACAATTTCCTGCCTCTTATTCCATGAGAGATCTTCATACCAAGAATTTGTTTTCCCGATCTTAAGTCTTTTATAGAAAAAGACTTGCTAAGCTCTCTCTTTAAATTATCAATTTTACTAGCATCATGACCAACAATCAACATATCATCCACATAAAGCAAAAGAATAATAAAATCATTTTCACCAAACTTTTTCATAAAAAAAAAAAAATAATCAGATGCAGTCCTGCTGCAACCAAGATTCTCCATGAAATAATCAAACTTATTGTACCACTTTCTAGGTACCTGTTTTAATCCATACAAAATTTTCTTCAACTTGCACATAAGCTCCTCTTTGCCATTAATAATGAATCATTCGGTTTGCTTCATATATATTTCCTCCTCCAAGTCACCATATAAGAAAGGTGTCTTTACATCAAGTTGTTCAATCTCTAAATTCATCATAGTTGTTATACCCAACATAATTCAGATATAAGACATCTTCACCATAGGAGAAAATATTTCTTCAAAATCAACCCATTTCTTCTTACCAAAACCCTTTACAACCAATCTAACCTTGCAACTCTGCTGTGAGTTACTTTCAGTCTTCAACCTATAAACCTATTTGTTCTTCAGTACCCTTTTACCCTTGTGCAACTTCACTAAGTCATAAGTGTTGTTCAATCTCTATTCATCATTTCTACTACCTCATTCTGTTGTGGAGTTTTTGGTACAGTCTTCTCAAGTCAAATTCCATGAGATCTGCAATACTACTCAAATGGTCATCTGTACTCACCACCATTATCTGCCCTTACATATTTTAATTTCATTCATGTCTCTCTCTCAATTTTAGCATAGGGAAACTTGACCATATCAATCACCTGGTCTTTAGATTTCAAATCAAAAGCCCACACCTTTCTAGAACAATCTTAATAAAGGTTACAAAATAAAGTGCACCTCATATTGATTTAGTTTACATCATGCACACATCAGTGTGAATAAAATCAAGGATTTGTGATTTCCTACATGGTGAAAAGCTTCTAAAAACTAGTTTATGTGTCTTTCCAACTAAGCAATGAACATAAGTCTTGAGAGATCTATCCGTCAAACTAGGTAAAAGATTCTTTCTGGCAAGTGTTTAAAGCCCTTTCTCACCAATGTGGCCAAGCCTTTTATGCCAAAGTTCAATATCACTATCCTTTGCAGCAACATTCACATCTTCTTTCTTGATCTTGGCTTCTATCACATAGAGAGTGTTAACTTTATTTCCCTTGGCTACTACAAGGGAGCCTTTGGTGAGATTCTATTTTCCTTCACCAAATTGGTTGGAATAACCATCATTATCAAGCTTCATGTGGATATCAAATTAAGGCAGATATCTTGAACATGTTTAGCATCTTTGAGTAACAAGTTAGAGCCAACACTGATTTCCAAGCAAAATATCATATGCCGAAAATCTTGGATGCACCCTCATTCCAATCCTAACATAGCCATAATCACCACTAGTATAAGATGTGAGGAAATCACCATGTGCAGTAGCAAGAAATGAAGCACCCGAGTTAACAACCCAATCACTAGTATGCAAGTGAGATTTGTAGAGCTTTCATTATAAATGATAACCATATCATCATCAAGTATAGCTAATGCAATATCTTCTTTGTTTTTTATTTATTTATCACATTTTTCCTTCCCATGTTCTCTTTTCCACATTCTACTCTTTTTTATGTGATTGATTTTATTACAATGAAAGCACTTTACACTTCTCCTGGACTTGGATCTTCATTTGTAATTTTCATTGTATTGACAGTGAGAATTTCTACTTTGGCTACTCCCCCGCCTATCTTTCTTTTTCTAAAACAAGTGCATCTGACTTAAAGGGACCCACATCAAGATTCTTCATTTTGAAGACCGTCTATAACCATATCCAAGGTTAGCTTCGCATTTAGTGCTGAATTATTCAATGACACCACTAATGTTTCCCAACTATCAGGTAAAGAACTAAGCAACAACAATACTTGCAACTCATCATATAGTGTGATCTTCATCGTAGTCAACTGATCAACAAATATCTTGAAACTCAATAGTGTGTTCAGTTATACTGTACCATTCCTTATATTTCAAGTTCACAAACTCTTTCATCAAATTATCTTTTTTCTATGGAGTTAGCTACTCATAAATTGTTTCCAATTTCTTCCAAAGAACATCGACCTTAGTCTCTTTTGTTACACAATGGTACACACTCTGATCAATCCATGACCTAATAGTCTCTATGGCTTTTTGGTTCAATTGAGCCTATTTTCTATCATCCAAATCTTTGGGTTTAGTATCATCACCTTCAATGGGTTCATGTAAGTCTTTCATATATAGCAAATCCTTCATCCTAGACTTCTAAATACCATAATTCCATGACTTCAATTTAATCATGTAAGTCGAAGACTCCTCCATCTCAATCGACACCAGTAATCAAATCAAACACAACCTGAAATCTCTGATACCACTTGATGGAAAAATGAACTCACTGCAATAACAATACAGAAACAACTATTTCCCTATTTGTGTGATTAAAATAGATTGTGTGCCACAAAATAAATTATCGGAAACTAAACAATCACATCCAAGATAATAAATGAACACAAGCAACAACAAAATGAGAAACTGATATTTTTACATGGAAAATCCAAATCGGGAAAAACCACGGGACCGTAGTCAGATATAAACTTCTACTAGAAATTAATGGGATTACAATACAAGTTCTTCTCTAGATGAAACTAGAGGCTCACAACAACAGGATTCTTAAAATCTTGGCTCTCAACAACAATATACATTTATAAGTGGGTATCTCAAATATCTATAAAGAAATACTAAATCTGAAATTAGACCCGGCCGGCGGTTTAGTTCGGTTTCGAATCGGAACCGAACCGAACGGTTCCCGGTTCCACGAGTGTGGAACCGGAACCGAAACAGAACCGTTTGGTTCCGGTTCCGGTTCCGGTTCCATTCAGTTTTTTTTTTTTTTTGCTTGATTGAAAATAAAAAATTGAGATTGATAAAATAATATAATTTAAAATTATGAATTTGAATTTGAATTTATATAATAAACTTATAATACATAATTACATTAAATTACAAATAAAATTCTTATGTAAAAAGTAAACAAAAAAATTAAATTAAAGAGCTTGAACTTAAATTTTTAAATACTTAACTTGTCTACGTATCCTCCATGGGTGAGAGGAATCAAAGTTCACGTAGTTCCATTACATTTTAAAGATATTTCCCCATTGTAATTTTACAATTATTTAAATATTTAATTATCAATCATCATCAGTGCATGTTGATCCTTCAGCTCCAGTTCCGCTTGCACTTACATATTCATTATTGAATAAGTCTTCAAAATCATCAGGGACATCTTCTGTTGGGTTTTTAGGTAAAATATCCGGGTTACGCAGCGGAACGTGGAAAATCAAAATTTTTCGATTTCTTTAATTTTTCTTGGGTAATTAAAATAAACATATTTATTTTAATCACTCAATACTCAAAACATAAATCTTTCATAATTTCAGTAAATTACCATAAAGCCCCAAAGCTTTCCATTTCAATCATTTTAGTCCTAACTTGTTCAAAACAAGTTGAGATGATTTCCAATCACAACCAAAATGATTTGTACATCAAATATACATTAAAACTGAAAATCGGAAAAATTTCCAAATTTTTCAGTATTTACGGAAATGCCCCTTCAACCTTGCATTTTGATCATTTTAGTCATAATTTGTCAAATACATAATTAGGTGATTCTCAATCACTACCAAAATGATTTATACATGTTAAAATACAAATTGCAATTCAAGAAAAAATAATTTTTCAAAATTGCCGAATAGGTCCCTCAACTTTCCAGGAATTGCACTTTAGTCCAAATTGATTCAAAACCAATCAAGATCAAGTCCAATCAACACCAAACTTTATATGCATCATATACACATCATTAATTAACGCATATATGAAAATCCCCAAATTTGGAGTGGGTTATGAACCCTAATTTTATAATTTCCACAAATTGACAAATTAACACCAAATTAATTAAATTCAACACTTTAATTAACTTCCTCCCACACCAAACAAGTCTCAACACCATGAAACAACTCAAGAATAATTCTAGGTCATTTATGAGTGGCTAAGCAACTCTAGAATGGCTACCAAGTTATCAAATAACCAAAAAATAAGCGTAATAACACTTAATAAGCTTTCTTTACTAAATACACATGCTAACATCTTTCTTTCATGCTTCAAACAAACTTATTACAAACCCAAGAGAATAGAGAAAAACATAACAATATCATATGTTGAAGTCTAAAGGCATGTAAATAATTTTCAAGTAAAGAAAAGTAAGAAATTACCTTAATTTCCAAGGTTTTCTTCACAAATCCCCTTTAGCTCTTATGTTTTTCTCTCAAATACCTAATCTTGTAATCTATTTTTGAAGCCAAAAGTTGAAGCAAATGAAAAATCCAAGCTTAAAAAAATAAGGGATGACCGACTTTAATAGGGTAAAATGGTAATTTGATTTTTACAAATTTAATCAATATTAAATCAATGCCAAAATCAAGTTGTCAACCATTTTAATTAATATATGCACAAATTTACCAATTACATTTTTCCATATTAAAGTAGAAAGATATTTATATTTAATTAATCTAATTATTTAATAATTAAATAATTAGATAATTACAAATATAAATATCCAAATATATGTATAATATTTACATTAAATATTCCATAATACATATATTTGAGACAATTGTAAAATACTTTATTTGACAATTAATTAATTTAGATTTAATATAATCAAGTATTTAAATCAAATACACATTATTAGGAAAAACCCGGAAAAACCCTTAAAGCGTGTATTTATCGTTTTACTGTTAAATGATCTATAAATAATCAATATTATTTATAAAAGTAGCCCTAGTGCTCTACGGGAATGTTTCATTAGTGAGACTCTCTAGATTCAGGCATATCAGTCACAGAATCCAATTTCATGTCAATAATCTACCCACCCGTAAATTATGACGACCACGGATAAACTCGCTGAATCATACAGGTCAAGGTCATCGCATACGTATAATCCATATGTCACATGTATTCAGATTATCCCAGAGATATAGTTAAAAATGTCAAATCTCTATAGGTATAATCTCATCGATGATTCTATTAGCAATCTCTTAATAACACTCAGAACTAACTTCTACAGTGTATCACAAGCCCATTCATTTAACAGATTGTAATTGCACATTGAATACCTATGCTCTGTACACATAACTGACAGATCCTATCTTGATACGCACAGGATATCATGAGGATCAGTCCACACCCAACGAACATGTGGATGTCTGATCTAAATAGATCGGTGACGTGACTGCCATCAAAGTGTGGAGGATACCTCATACATCCACAGTGGTATCTCAAGTCGAAGGACCACTATGCTCACTAGACCCGAGAAGATTCCTATTGACGTTGGTGTACCATCTATTAGGAAATCTTCGGTGAGTCGTTCAGTTTTTATCCCATATAAACACCTACACGTCTATATGAGTCTCCCAGACTCATGGTTCATTGTGATAAACCATTGGACCAAGTCTCGATATACGACGTGTACTGATTTCAGTAGATTTTACTAACCGACCTGTGTTAGTAAATCTTGACCAAGAACTTTATTTGATAATATATCTCTGGTAGTGTCACTTCCTAATGTCAATTACAAATTACTTTGTAACTGTGCACTATATTATATATTATCGGGACTTTGTCTAATTTATACATATCACTAAATCATATTTAGTTTCAATATATTCATAATTAGATATCTAATTGCAATTAGATCGAATATGTATATAAAAGACAAGAGGTGCTACCATTAAATAAGTAATATTATGGAAAACAAATTGTTCGTATTCATGAATCGGACATAATTACGATCCGAATTGGCACTCCGAGTACCAACCCTAACAATTTCTCCCACTTGCTCTAGTGCCAATGCACGGTATCATATACACATCTCAATGTGTACCACATACTCATGGCCCTCAAGAGCTCACCTAGCACTCAAGAGGTAGGCAACAACAAGTAAGCCCGCTATAACATATTGGGTCTGTCTAACAAACCCAATTGTTTCCTTTAACCATCATCATTCATATTTTGTAGAACCCAAGTTCTACATCAATATTGTGCTATAGCTATTAAGTTGTCTATGTATTTAGGAATCAAATCCAAAATACTTTGCAGACAACCGCAAGCACAATACTAATATCAAAACTTCTAATCTATAGGGTCACTATGCAACTTCATAAGTCAATACTTCATAAGTTACAACTAATTCTACTGATTCAGTAGAATCAACAGTGACATTCCCACTGCATCTTTTCTGACTTTATATGACGTAGACTGTCTAATGTCATTATTAGACTCAAAACTAATTTGACCCTAATGGTTGTGGATTATATTCTACAGGAATAAGAAACTTGTTCTTAATATCTCAAAGATCACAAAGAACATGTTTCAAGATCCATCATATGGTCTACAACGTATCAAAATAACTCATAACTTATTCGATTAAATTGATATCTTTAATCGCACATAATATAATATTCATTATGCCATCATCCTATAATGCATAAAATTGATTAGACATTCTAATCAATTTCTATTTCAACTAAGGAATCATCTTTTATGAAAGATAAATACTATATACAAAAGACACACTAACTGTCAAACAATTACACTAGCTGTCATACAGATAGTTTTAATGTGTCCTTTATTAGATCATATCTAATGCACGACTAATTAGAGTATCTCACTAGTCTCTTGTTTTATATCATATATAAAAATTTATATCAAATATAACAGAGACTACTCCCACTGCTTTCACAGAGAAAATAAGACTTAGGTAAACCTTTTACCTCATAAATATTTCATTATTACATTAATAATGACAATGTTGTTAGGATATACAATACTAGAAAGAAATTTGTACGCTCTCACTGACCCTACTATCATATTGTTAGGGTTGGTGCTCATAGTGCCAATTCGGATCGTATTTATGTTCAATTTATGAATACGAGCAAATCCATTTTCCATAATATTACTTATTTTATGGTAGCACCTCTTGTCTTTTATACACATATTTGATCTAATTGTGATTAGATATCTAATTACGATTAGATCGAAACTGAATCTGGTTTAGTAATACGTGTATATTAGACAAAGACCATATGATTTACAATGTAGTGCGCAGTTATAACGTAGTTTGTAATTGACATTGGGAAGCGCACTATAAGATGTATATCCTTAAATAAAGTTCCTGGTCAAGATTTACTAACATGGGTTGGTTAGTAAAATCCGCTGAGACCAGTATATGTCGTATATCGTGACTTGGTCCGATGGTTTATCCCAAAGAACCATGAGTCTCGGGAGACTCGTATAGACATGTAGGTGTTTATTTGATAAACACTAAACGACTCACTGAAGATTTCCTAATAGATGGTACACCAACGTCAATAGAAATCTTCTCGAGTTGAGCGAGCATAGTAGTCATTCGACTTGAGATACCACAATGGGATATATTAGTTATCCTCCACACTTTGATGGCAGTCACGTCACTGATCTATTTAGATCAGACCTCCGCATGTTCGTTGGGTGTGGACTGATGCTCATGATATCCAGTGCGTATCAAGAGAGGATCTGTCAGTCCTGTGTACAGGGCATAGGCATCCTACACGTGTTTGCAATCTAGTAAATCCATGGCCGTGGTATAACTTCGAAAATCAGTTTCGAGTGTTATTTAGAGATCATAAATTGAAAGTAGACTATATTATACCAAACAGATTTGACGTTCTCATCTATATCTCATGTATAATATGGATAGCCTGTGATAGAGGGATTATACATATGCAATGACCTCGACTTGTATAGTTTAGCGATATTATTCGTGGTCGTCATAATTCATGAGTGGGTGAATTATGGACACGAAATTGGAGTTCGTGACGGATAAACCTAAACTTATAGAGTCCCACAATATGAAGTGTACTCGTTGAGCACTTGGGCAACGTGTTATGAATAATACAGATTATTCATAATACTTCACCGGATTAAATGAGTTAATTCGAGTCATTTAAACGGTTAAACGATAACACATGCATTAGAGGATTTTGGTCATTTAATAATTATTGTGTATTTGTATTTGATACATAATTTGATTAGATACACATTAATTATTTGTCAAATGAGATTTTGACACATGCCATAAATATATGTAATATAAAGTTTGATTTGTTTAATTGGATTAAATGTGACAAATGACCAAAATGGCCCTTTAAGTCGGTCACTCCTCTTTTAAGTTAAAAATTTTTTGTTTCTCTTTCATTCAATCTAGCCATGGCCGAAACTTGTTCCTAAGATACACTCAAATTTGGTTTGATGATTCAACAAAGAAAATGAAGCGAATCAAGAAAAAAAAGCTTTAGAAAATTGGAGAATTAGAGGTAATACTCAATATCCCTAAGCTTGAAAGCATGTTTCTTATTTCTTGATGAATTAGTAAGAATCTAGGATTTCCTTTTCTTTAGAATTTGGGGGTTTTGGTTTTGGTGGATGGATATGGAAGTGATGATGCATGTGTGAAGTGATTTGGATGATATTAGTGTAATTATTGTTCAAATTGATCATTTGATGATGAATTGATATTCTAGAGTGTTATGACCACTCTTGTAATGCCTAGAATTATTCTTGGGTGGTTCATGTGTGGTAAATTTGATTGGTGTTTTGATTAATAGGATTAATCTTGAAAATTTGGATTTAAAGCATGAAAATTGATAATTTTATGTTCTGGATCATATCTGAAAAAACCAATGTTTATGTTGATGAATTTGATGTCATATAAGTGTATTGGATGTATTTTGGGTGTTGGAACAATTGCCGGAAATTGTTTCGGAGTTGAAATAAGTGAAAACGGCGAAAAACATCGTTACATGGTGACTTTTGAGGCAACCGGGTGACGGCTGTCCAAACAGTGAATTTGTCACTGTTCGGGCAGCCCATGAACTTCCCTAACACTATTGGGGCTGACCTGGGCAGTCTCCATAAGTGTTGGGTGGTGGGTTCGGTCAAAAACGTGGTTTGTGTTATTTTACGGAAAAATATTTTTCGTAAACGTTTCCCAAAGTTTCTACCTTATTTATGTCGTTATTTGATATCGAATAAATGTGTTTAGGTGAAATATGAATAAATTATTCATATTAGATATTGAATAATTTATTTGGTAATTTAAAAGTTTTTAAAATTACGATTTCGCCTGAACCGCGCTTCCGCCGAGCCCTTCGCCCAAAACCCCAACACATATATATATTCTCTATGTTTTGATAAAATCAGACAATCTGACTGTATCAAAATTAGAGAACACAGATTTATGGAAAGCTTATCTAAGTCTACAATAGGCTCTATAAGCTAGTATATCAAACTGTGATCTTAGCAGAATACAAACTCTAGGGCTTTTCTAGAATGAACTTTTCAAACAAAGAAACCACAACGGATCTCTCATTCGAAGAAAACATTCAGGAACGCCACTTTGCATTCTTTAGCCAAAATTCATAGTTTAATATCAACATTAACCAACAGATCTTTAATTGTTCAATTAGTGCGACTAGAGACAAGTTTTCTCAGAATCTACAATAGATAATGAATATAACTTTTCTCACTGTCATACTATAAAGGTCAAACTTTTATCAAGCTCACTTTGCTTTTGCTACGCAAATAATTTAATCATTTTATCAACGATTCATAACGAAAGCTTAATCAAGTTCAAAACTTGATCGTAGTAAGTTATAAACAATGTTAGATATATGATTTAATGGTAATTTCAGAAATCGATATCAAATATCGCTCCCACTATAAGTTATATGATAATTTTCTTCGATAAGAAAATAGTAGAACCATTAGGTATAAAATACTTTGTAAATGATTCTGACATCCTATTAAACTTATACACAATTTGTCTAAGGATCATTTCATCTTATTAATTACGTAGTTCCATTTATAGTTTATCACTCTCACATTTGACTTCAATAAGTCAAGTCTTTTCTACAATCATTAACATCTGATGTTACTTTCCAAGTAATAAAATAATTTTTAATTACTCGGGATCGTAGAAAAGATATTCTATCAAATAGAATACAATATTCTATTAAATAGAATAAATGATAAATTTTTACTTGTACCTCCAAGACGCGAGTAATTTCAATTATATAACTATTATACAAAAAAAAAGATTCAAATCTCAAACTTTTCAAGATTCAATTTTTCTACTTATACATATCATATACGTAACTGTAGAAACTAACGGAACATTAATTAATATGATGAATTAGTGTTACTGGAGCATATCTCCAAGTGTATTGAAAACTAATTCGGTAACACTCAATTTCAAACGAATCAAATCATATAAGATTCGATTTCTCCCACTAACCAATTCCATCACGATGGAATCATAGAAGAATAATATTGAGTAAGAATCACATTCATTACATAACTTTAGAAAAAATTGCCATAAATTCATATATTTGATCATATCAAACATCTTTAAACAATTCAAAGACTCACAATTAATTTAAAAGATAGTTTTCAACACTTTAAATAGAATATCTTTGAACCATTCAAAATATTCTATCTGTGTTTCATCAGAAACATATTGAAAGTTCTCGAACCATTCAAGACTTTCAATATATATTCTTTAGGAAACACGTAACTAAGTCATGACAATTCATTAACTAAGTTACGAAGTAAAGAAAACTATCCAAGGTAATTTCTAATTCATTAAACTACATACTTCCAAAGTATTAGTTTAATAAATTTGTGGTCCAATGACGATCATTGGTTAAATGAGATTTAATCACATCCTGAATACAATATTCATTAAATGGATAAGGATATATGGTGTGATCTCATATCATACCATCCTTTACCATACGAAATAAGCATCTAATGCTTATATGATAAAATCTTATAAAGCATTGTTCTAAGTTATTCAGTTAACCGAATATTTTTCTTAATGTTTATCTTCTTATCAATGACACTACTAGTCATACTAAAATATGTAACAACTATTTATATAGAACAAGTAACTATCCAATAGTCACAAGTTCTGATATCAAATATCAAAACAATAATTAAATATTATTTTAAATAACTAGATGGGAGATTTGGTATCCAATACCTTCAGTTGTCGTATTGTGAGAATCGATATTCTCTATACACAACTATACACAAATCCTTTCTTTAGCCTTTTAATTTTTCTTCAATTATTCACAACAGTTGTAAATAATTGATTAGCAAACTGTGTCAAACACGTGATTTCTAAAAGTCACTAAAGCCAAGAAACGTCATTATAAGATAAACAAATACCTAATGTGGTTTTCTTAATGCCAGTCAAGAATCTCGAGACATGAACCAATCCACGTCAATTCTTACCGCACAAGAAACTATTCTTTCTAAAAAATTATATCATAAAACAGATATCTATTTAGATTACTTATCGTGACTTAGTAACTAAGTCACTAAACATCTTGATTTTCAAGAAAATCGGAACAACAGTTCCCGATGGTTTTAACTAATCTAACAATATCTAAGTCTATAGTCATTCTAGAACCTATTCTATAAACACGCAACCATAAGTCAACTCAGAAAATATATTCAAATAATATGCATGCAGTGGATTAAAAGTATTTTTCTATCAATAATATAGAGTAAAGGACAACAAAAGTAGCAATTTCCATAAAATTACGCACTGCCTTAGTTATGGATTTTTAACCCAGCAGTGTCTCCCACTACTTTACGTAATACCGTAATCTCCAACGGAGAACAGGAATTCAATAATTAAATCGAATTCCATAGTGAGAGTATGATCTCATGAATGTATTTCGACTCACAGCTTTGACAAGATCTCGCCTACGTATATTCATTAGGTAGATAACTCATTGTCAATCACTCACCAGTGACTCCTAATTTTGGTCATGACTGTTTCTCATTATGACAGCTTTGGCACGTTCACAAGGAGGCGTATCAAGGCTTCACTTGCCAATGACAAACTCAAGCTATCGATGTAGTCCTGACAGCTTTGGCACTTTCAGGATTTCCACTTTCACTTGAATTTGTCTAGTATCAAAAATACATCCGGCATGGATAAAATTCTATCAACTACACCCTCACTGCTTTGGCACTTTCTCGGATGCAGCCATAGAAAGATACCCACTAACCGTATTGACAAGACGGACCAAGAAACATGCATCCAATACATGTCACTTCACTGCCTTATTTAAATATGGATTTTCCGCAAAAAAGATGTAATGCATTTAATTTAATCAAATTAATTAAACACAATCATGCATCATGGAAAGACATAATTAAACATTGAATTTAATGGCATTTTCATATCATGTGTCCAGGTTCAGACCTACTCTGATACCATTTTTGTTGCGTTTTAGGGTAAAATACTCTGGTTACGCAGCGGAACGCGGAAAATCAAAATTTTTCGATTTCTTTAATTTTTCTTGGGTAATTAAAATAAAAATATTTATTTTAATCACTCAATACTCAAAACATAAATCTTTAACCCGGAAATCATAATTTCAGTAAATTACCATAAAGCCCCAAAACTTTCCATTTTAATCATTTTAGTCCTAACTTGTTCCAAATAAGCTTAGATGATTTCCAATCACAACCAAAATAATTTGTACATCAAATATACATTAAAACTGAAAATCTGAAAAATTTCCAAATTTTTCAGTATTTACGGAAATGCCCCTACAACCTTGCATTTTGATCATTTTAGTCCTAATTTGTCAAATACATAATTAGGTGATTCCCAATCACTACCAAAATGATTTATACATGTCATACATGTCAAAATATAAATTACAATTCAAGAAAAAATAATTTTTCAAAATTGCCGAATAGGTTCCTCAACTTTCCAAGAATTGCACTTTAGTCTAAATTGATTCAAAACCAATCAAGATCAAGTCCAATCAACACCAAAATTTATATGCATCATATACACATCATTAATTAAAACATATATGAAAAGCCCCAAATTTGGAGTGGTTTATGAACCCTAATTGTACAATTTCCACAAATTGGCAAATTAACACCAAATTAATTAAATTCAACACTTTAATTCAATTTTTTCCTAACCAAACAAGTCTCACCACCATGAAACAACTCAAAAACAATTATAGGTCATTTATGAGTGGCTAAGCAACTCTAGAGTGGCTACCAAGTTATCAAATAACCAAAAAATAAGCTTAATAACAGTTAATAAGCTTTCTTTACTAAATACACATGCTAACATCTTTCTTTCATGCTTCAAACAAACTTATTACAAACCCAAGAGAATAGAGAAAAACATAAAATATCATATGTTAGAGTCTAAAGGCATGGAAACAATTTTCAAGTAAAGAAAGATAAGAAATTACCTTAATTTCCATGGTTTTCTTCACAAATCCCATTTAGCTCTTATGTTTTTCTCTCAAATCCATAATTTTGTAATCTATTTTTGAAGCCAAAAGTTGAAGCAAATCAAAAATCCAAGCTTAAAAAAAAAACAAGGGATGACCGACTTTAATAGGGTAAAATGGTAATTTGATTTTTACAAATTTTATCAATATTAAATTAATGCCAAAATCAATTTGTCAACCATTTTAATTAATATATGCACAAATATACCAATTACATTTTGCCATATTAAAGTAGAAAGATATTTATATTTAATTAATCTAATTATTTAACAATTAAATAATTAGATAATTACAAATATAAATATCCAAATATATGTATAATATTTACATTAAATATTCCATAATACATATATTTGAGACAGGTGTCAAATATTTTATTTGATAATTAATTAATGTGGATTTAATAAAATCAAGTATTTAAATCAATCACACATTAATTAGGAAAAAGCCGGAAAAACCCTTAAAGCATGTATTTATCGTTTAACCGTTAAACGATCTATAAATAATCATTATTATTTATAAAAGTAGCCCTAGTGCTCTACGAGAATGTTTCATTAGTGAGACTCTCTAGATTCAGACATATCCGTCATGAAATCCAATTTCGTGTCCATAATTTACCCACCCGTAAATTATGATGACCACAGATAAACTCGTTGAATCATATAGGTCAAGGTCATCGCATACATATAATCCCTCCGTCAAAGGTATTCGGATTATCCCAGAGATATATATAAAAACGTAAAATCTCTATAGGTATAATCTCATCGACGATTCTATTAGCAATCTCTTAATTACACTCAGAACTAACTTCTACAGTGTACCACGGGCCCATGGATTTAACAGATTGCTAATTGCACATTGAATACCTATGCTCTGTACACAGAATTGACGAATCATATCTTGATACGCACATGATATCATGAGGATCAGTCCACACCCAACAAACAGGCGGAGATCTGATCTAAATAGATCGGTGACGTGACTGTCATCAAAGTGTGGAGGATACCTCATACATCCACAGTGGTATCTCAAGTCGAATGACCACTATGCTCACTATACTCGAGAAGATTCCTATTGACGTTGGTGTACCATCTATTAGGAAATCTTCGATGAGTCGTTCAGTGTTTATCCCATATAAATACCTACACGTTTATACGAGTCTCCCCAGACTCATAGTTCATTAGGATAAACCATCGGACCAAGTCTCGATATACGACGTGTACTGGTCTTTGTAGATTTTACTAACTGACCCTTGTTTGTAAATCTTGACCAGGAACATTATTTGATAATATATTTCTGGTAGTGTCACTTCCTAATGTCAATTACAAATTACTTTGTAACTGTGCACTACATTATATATTATCAGGTCTTTGTCTAATATATACATATCACTAAATCATATATAGTTTCAATCTAATCATAATTAGATATCAAATCACAATTAGATCGAATATGTATATAAAAGACAAGAGGTGCTACCATTAAATAAGTAATATTATGGAAAAAAGAATTATTCGTATTCATGAATCAGACATAAATATGATCTAGATTGACACTCCGAGCACCAACCCTAACATCTTCTTGTTGTCTTAGATCAGCTCGGGTCCAATCATCCACATATGTTGTTGCTTTTAGAGTGCTTGGATGTAATGAAGACCGTCTGACTTCCAATATATTGCCTCTTATGCTAAAAGCTTGCCTCAACCGCAACAGTGGAAACATGTGCTGCAAATATCTCTTTAGCAATAATTGATAATACAAGATATACATTTTGATGTCGGTTCCACCATTCAAGGATTTGAAAATTTTTACTAACTAAACTTTCAGTTGAAAACTCAAAATTTATAGATAAGTAATTATCTAATTCTGGGTTATTAGTCGTGTTATCCCAATGTTTTATTTCGTTGTAATAATCAACGATCATCTGCGTTAAGTCTAGATTGCATTACGGTCGTTTCACTACTACTAGATTGTCCTACTGATTGCAAGTTATATCTTCTAACATAATCATTAAATAACTCTATTAAATCAATTTTTATTTTAGCTATTATTCTTGTAATATCAATTTCATATGATATTCCTAAATATCCATAGTAAGCGGGTAAAACACTATTCAAACCTTCTAATTTAAATCTAGGATAAAAAATAGCAGCAATAAGATAAAGTAAAGGAATGTCTCACCTTGAGGTTCTGGGTTCGAATCCAGGGGGTGCACTTCTTGTAAGAGCTTGAGACAGCCGGTGGTTTTACCTGCGCCGCGGCCCAGAATGGGTGGTTTGGTGGCGGGGTTTCCATCGTTTCCAAAAAAAAAAGGAATGTCTTTAAAATAATGCAACCATTTTCGTTTCATAAACAAAACAATATCACTAGGATCACGACTATCAACATGCTCATCGAGAGTACCAACAATATTCAAACTTTCAAGAATAAATAAATGTGTTGTAGGATAATAAACTCCACTAAAAATTTGTGTAGCATCATTAAACACTTTTAAAATCTCTAAATTTTTTTCACAAATTTCCCATTGACTAGGAAAAAGTGTGATATGCTGAACATTTTGAGGAAAAAAAACTACATAATGCGTTTTTGTATTGCAAAGCTTGACATAAAAGAAAATAAGTTGAATTCCAACGTGTTGGAACATGACCAAATACAATTAAATGCTTTTTCAATAGGATCAATGAAAGGTGATAATTTTTTCAAACCATCTTGAACACATAAATTAAGGACATGACATGTGCAACGAACATGAAAAAAATGACCCCCTAAATTTGGTTCGCATATTTCTATTAAATCAGTGATTGATGCAGTATTTGCAGATGCATTATCAAATCCAACTGTTAAAATTTTACCTAATAAACCATATTCATCAAAAATTATTTTCATCATTCTATAAATATTTTGTGCAGTATGTTGTTCATCAAAAACTCTAAATGCAATAAGTCATGTTTGCATGTTCCATGATGCATCAATCTAATGACAAGTCACACCCATGTATGAGTGTGTTCGCCAATGGTCACTCCAAATATCAGAACAAATAGACAGACACCATTTAATATCTCTAAATGTTTCATTTAAAATAATTTTACCAGCTTTCTATAATTTAAAAATTTGACGTTTTGTTGTATTTCTAGTCATTCTACATGCATCAGGATTTAAAGCATTTTGAACGTAATTAGCAAAAGTAATTTTTTTTCACCAAAATTTAAAGAAAGATGTGTTATACAAGTTAATTTAGCAAATTCTTCTCTATTTTTAGCATCAGAATATTTAAATAAATCTAATGCACTCGTACCTATACTAGATGATGCGTACCTGACCATTTGAGTTTGCGTCGTATCAAGTCCAAATTTAAACCAGATGATGTCTTTCCAGGTGCTTGATCATATTTCCGTATCTACCAGAAAATTTGTAAGAAACCCAACAATGGTTGCATACTGCTCTTGAACCTTCATCAGTACGTCTAAATGAAAATGAATTTTGAAAACGTCCGAGGAATGAGACTTAACTTCTCTTCTCCGTGAACCGATACTAGGATTGCTCTCTTGGGTTGACACATTTGACATTGTGTTCTCACATGAGCTTGTCATTTGTTGTTTAAGAAATTTTAAAGAATTAGAGAATTGAGAATGATAATTTGTAATTGTAAATAAGAGAATTATAGGAATTGAGAGAATTGAGAATTGAGAAATTGGTGTGTTGAAATAATGAAAAATCACCCATATTTATATATTTTTGGAATATTTTTGTGATACCTAAAATTAGCCGTTTTATTACTGTTATTATGGGTAATTTGGGAAATCCCTAAAAAAAAATTTTGGACGTCGGGGCAGTTGCCCCCCAGCGGCTAGTAGCCGTTGGGGGACGATTGGAACCCTAGTTGGAACCGCTGGAACCGAACGATTCCAGCGGTTCCAACCGGTTCAGTTAGGGTAAGAACCCTAACCGAACCGGTCAGGTTCTGGTTCTGGTTTCGGAACCGGAATCGGTTGTCCGGTTCCAACCAGTTCGGTTCCGGAACCTTGGCCGAGTCTACCTGAAATCAACATCTATGAAAATGTAGAATACGATGTCAGAAACTTACCCTCCGAATATGGGAGAAAATAGAGTCAATTTCATCATTCCATCATCAAATTAAAGTTTGAAACGCTAACCCCAAAATATTAAAGCTCTCGGCACTGCTTCTCCTTTTTTTCTCCATCTCTCTTTTTGCTTTTGTAAATCCTTCCTTTCTTAAGACATGCACAGCCAGTCTCACTTTAGAATTAAAACACAATTACATGGATAATTTCATCTAAGCACAAAAGTTTATAAAAACTTCATAATTTTATAAACTTTTGAAACTTAGGCTTTTGGGCCAGGTTGACCCAACAAATCTGTTCAGTTTCA